>JABFPJ010001877.1:0-22485 GCA_022817425.1 Gryon sp. ZL-2020 | reverse complement strand
AGGGGATGTCACAGGGGATGTCATAGGGGATGTCATAGGGGATGTCATAGGGGATGACATAGGGGATGCCATAGGGGATGACATAGGGGATGTCATAAGTGGTGTCATAGCGGTTCATACGGAGTTTATGGGGAAATTAAAAGGAATTAAGAGAAATTTATAGGGAGATTAAAGGGAGTTTATAGGGAGATTATATAAAGTTTATAGGGAGTTTACAAGAAGTTTATAAGGAGTTTGTTGGGCGTCCATAAAGAGCCCATAAAGAGATTATAGAGATAACTCGGATGAAGCTAGGAATTTTGCTGGGAGTCATAGGCGGTCATATCAAATTCATTGATAAACTTATTATGTGAATACAACAGCATCTGTTCTGTTTAATGTGTAAGGTTAAGCAGATTTTTCAAATTTTATTTTTTGATCCGATGAATAAAAAGTCCGTATTTTCGAATATATATATTTTTTATTATTGATTCCTAACATTTTGGACATTAAATCTACTATATCAACTTGAAGTATTACAAGAAAAGTGATTTAAAATCATGTAAAACGTTAAACAAAAATTAAATCTGTAAAAAAATCAATTTTTATTATTTCCAAATGGTTCCAGTATTTATTTGGTAATATTAAAACATATTTAAAATGATATACTAGAAGAGCAGTCTAATGTTTATAGTTTTCAAATTTGATGTTTTAATTAGAAAAATTGGTTTGAATCAAAATTTGTATAAAAATCGCGCTGCGTTGCTTAAATTTCATATAATATTTATGCAAACCGTTTATAAAAAATTTTCAAAAAATTGTGCACACTGTGTTATCAGGGGTAGTAATTAAATGGATTTAAAATATTAATTAAATTTAATAATGTATTCTTTATAGAAGTTCGATAAACTGAAAATTTACGAAGTTCTGCTTATTATATTAGTAAAGTTAATGTAAAGTTTAGGAGTTATGATACTGAATAAAGTCTTCGCCGCATCAGGCCAACTAAAGGAATTATGTAAATGTCTAAACTATCACAGACTTATAGGTAAACAAAAAGACATTAAAGATAAACAAAGCAAAACAAGAAAACAATTTTTTTCTTGTTTTGAACTAATTTAAGAATGTATCTTTTATATTGTAACTCAAAACTATTTTTTTATTACTTATTTGTTGTTATTCTTATAATTAAGTATCTTAGTTAATAAAATAATGTTATACAAACATATTATTATATTATGTTTAAAAAAAAATAAGTGATATACACGCATTGTGTAAATAATTAATTATCTATATATTTTAATTTTTTCTTATTCAGTTTTCTTGTTATTTTTATTAACTATCACGAAAGATAGGAAATGAAAAAGTTCTTGGCCAGAAAGAAGATTGAAATAATCCATTGAATATATAATTAAAATAACTAAATTTGCCCGTTACATTTAAGACTCAATCTAAAGTACTGAAATGAAATGAAGTTTTATTTTCGTAATCGTGCTATTAATAAGGAAATTAAATTTTCACTTATATTTACAATTTTGCATATTTATAATGCAAAATACTGCTTAATGTTATAATTTGTTTTGTTTAAAGTGAAACTTATTGATTAACGAAAGAATCATTCTTAATAATCAAAATATAATATTTTATGTTAATGTTGTATAATTATCGCCAGGATTGTTGGACTTTAATAAATTAATCGGTCTTTAACGTTTATACAATTTTATTTGTCTTCATCAGAACTAAAATAATTAATTACACAAATTAATAAATAAAGTTAAGTATTAGTTTGATAAAATATTATAAAATATATATGAGTAATTTTAACAATTTCTATTTAACAATTATTTTTTTAATAAAATATAAACGCTTACGGTTAAAATGTGGTGTTCTATTTCCAGAAATTATTATTTATTGTGACATTACAATTATTTAAATTGGTTTTATATATTACAAGAATATTGTGTACGTATTTTATGACTAAATATCGTAGTAATATAAATGGGGCTTACTCGAGGAAATTGCAGAGTCTTGGCCTTTGGTCTCAACGAATCCGTTATTGGAAAATACGCTATTTTTCCACGTTCTTCATGATTTTTTTACTGTGCAATATATAAAGAAATAAGACAAATAAGAAAGCGCAAATTTAACGCAACTTATTGAATTAGTCTGGATTTTAAAACTGTTTAAATCAAAATGTTAAACTAAGAAATTCATATATTTCGTTTTGTAGAACAATCAGTTGAAAAATATTTGTTAGGAATCAGTTTAATTAGTGAGAGCTGTTATTAAGACGTGTAAAAAATGGAAGGATAATCAAGCGTAGAATAATGAGTGACGTGAAAAAGCATGAGAAATACATTCTAAGTAGAAAGTTTATGTACAAAGTGTACCCATGTCATTGTTGTTGTTGATGTTTTATCATTGAGTGCGACTGTGAGAATAGTAGGAAGGAGACATAAATTGCATTTCTCTGACGCATCTGGAGTGATGCTTCTATGTAACCTTCGCCTGATGCGCAACTTTCATTACCTATTTTATTTCTTAGATCTTTTATTTTGGCGAAATAGCGGCTTGCTCCCAATACAAAAAGTGATGGGAATAAGTCGGAATTACATTCATACCAACTAATGGAAACTAAAACTGAAATATAATGTGAAAATAAATTTTCATCCTCTTGCGAGAAAGAAACTATACGAATGATTTTTTATATTTCTAGGAAATTTGATGGATATATTTCAGATAACTTTGTTTAGTTACAGATAAAATGCTGGGAACCGGACAAAATAACCAAAGACAAAATAACCAAAAAATATTATTGAAAAGAATGAATGAATGAAATGAAAAAATGAAAGAAAAAAAAACAATGTTAACAAATTCAAAGTATCGTGCAAATGTCGGTGTATTTGCATAGGTTCACGTTGAATTGATTTTTTTATTCGGGTTCACGTAATATGACACGTAGAACAATATTAATTATCTTATAATGAACAAAAATAAGTTCAAATATGAAATATATTTTGGTGACATCTATGAGAAAATCAAAATAAAAGAAATACTTATCAATTAAATTAGTGGGGAAGAAAATTATTCATTTGCTCATTATTTATTTCAAATAATATAGTAAATATTATTGATCTGCTATAACGGTCAATTAAACTGAAATAAGCGGCTCCATACGCACAAGGCACCACTCACGAAGCACGGTTCACGCCGCATGGTTCATGCATTTAACTTTTAAAAATTATATGTTCTCCGTGCCCAGTCCGTGCTCCCTGGTCATTTCATATATTTGAGTTACTAGACGAACCATCCGTGCAAACCATCCGTGCAGAGTCCGTGCGCACGGACTCCGTGTGCATTTTCTTATATTTGAGTTACTACCCACGTAGAAATTAGCGACTTATGTACGACTTGCTAATCATATTAACGTTGTGAAGACGTTGTTTGTATACGATGGATATCCAACATTGTACCAACATGAAAAAGAACATAATATACAGTACTGTTTCAACATCGGTTTTAAACATCGAATAACTGCGTTAATATAACGTCGTAACAATGTTAATTGATATATAGAAATTAATCAGTTATACACATATCGTGCAACAGTATTGTGACAATTTTTTTTCCTACCTTTGTCATTGATGTCGTATAATTAGCGACATGCCAACTATTATTTATGAAAAATAAAAATATGATATCGACGTTGTACCATCATCGGGACAACATTTTTCACTCAGTGTTGGATAATAACGTCAAAACAACCTAACCAACCAACATTGAAAATTAACTTTTTTTATACATCGTTATCCAACGTAAAAACGATGTCACAAAAATACCAACTCTTTAATGCCAGTTATTAAAATTTATACGAAGATATGCTAACTATTATATACAAATTCCCATATGGAAAATGCCAGCATTATAATAATTTCACAATAAAACCAATGTTGAAACAATGTCGGCTGCCGACATTGGCTTATCGACGTTGGAACAACGTTGCATTCACTGCTATGCTAGCGTTAATACAGGATTTTTAGCCAACGTTAATAGTCAGTTTTTGTTCGACGTTGGATCGACGTTTTAGCCCAGTATTAACTGACTAAATTTTTCATAATTAAATTACTGGCTTATCAGCGTTGTACCAACGTTGTATTCACCGTTATGCAAGCGTTAACGCAGGACTGCTCGCCAACGTTAATAGCCAGTTTTTATCCGACGTTGGAACGACGTTGTAGCCCAATATTAACTGACTAAATTTTTCATAATTAAATTACTGACTTACCAGCGTTGGACCAAGGTTGTATTCACTGTTACGGCAATATTGATACAAGGTTTATATTTAATGTTAATACTCAATTTTCAACCGACATTGAACCGACGTTGGCGTCCAACGTTAATTGACTTAATTGTTTATAATTGAGTCAATTAACAGTTTATAATTTCAATAGGAGCTATTGAAATTCAAATGAATAACTGAAGGACTGGAGCAGTGGATAAAAGGACGGACTATCACGTTAGAGGCACGAGTTCAAATCTTCGAGAATCAACAATGCAACTTTATTTTCAAACCTTAAATTTAATCATGAAATATAATTGTAAATGACACAAAAAAATGAAATAAATTAAAAAAATGTGTATATTATAATAAATATTGTTTTTTATTAATTATAAAAAATACAATGTCGGCGTAAATTTGGCAAAACAACGTCGAAACAATATTGGCAAACGACACGGAAACAAGACTGGTTAACTAGCGTCATAAGAACATTGGTAGGCCAATGTCGAAACAACGTTATTAATCAACTTTGGCGTGGCGTTTCATCCCAACGATTACCTAATATCAAGCCATTGTTGTCTGCCAACGTCGTACCGAATTACGCCAATGATGGCCCAACATTGGTCCAATTGAATATAGATGAACAATCCGTGCAAACCATCCCTGCAGAATCCGTGCGCAAGGACTCCGTGTGCACTTTCGTACATTTGAGTTGCTAGACGAACCAACCATGCAAATTGTCCGTGCAAGGTCCGCGCGCACGGACTCCGTGTGTATTTCATATTTTAAAGACAACGACTATTTGCATGACCGCTATAACGTCATTGTCAAAACTATTTAATTTCAACCACAGGCCCAATTTAGAACGCACCGTAGACCAGTGGTAAAATATAGTGCCAGTGCTCAGCCATTTGTCAATTTCCGTGTGCACGGAAAACGGTTATGTAAATAGTCGTTGTCTTTAAAATATGAAACGCGAGCTTGCGAGTCGCGGGTTTGCGGGACAAATTTTGTCAGTTAGTTAGTTTTGTTAGTTTCTGGAAAAACTAACAAAACTAACCAACCGAAATCATAAAAATGTTTACAGACTTATGGTTTTAATACAAAAATATTTGTTAAATCAATAACGGCAAAAAGTGAAAGCGATATACAGGATGTATATTTCTTAACGCATCAAAAAAACAGTTGAAACATGAGTACACTGATTATTTAGGAATTATATTTTTGAACCTTAACTTGTTTCTTCTAATATTATAAAATAAACACTTTTAGATTAATAAGTTCACAATTGATTGACTGATAAGTTCACAAAGTACATTGATTATCGATCGATAAAATGATTTTAATGAATAATGAGATGGCGGTATTGTTACCATGTAATTTTCTGTCACTTCACACAGGAACATTTTTTTGAATAATTGCTATGGTTTACAGCAACGAGTACACATCAAGCATTTTTTCAGCTTTATTCCTGCAATTATAGGATAAAAGTAACGTACTTTATATTACTTACTTTAACAACTTCAAAAGTATTCGTTAGTTTATTGAAGTAATTTTCCCATAGTTGCAGGAATAAATTAAAAAATATGCTTGATGTGTCCTCGTTGCTGTAAACTATAGTAGTTATTCCAAAAAATTTCCTTGTGTGTTTCTATATATTTACATTCTGAAAATAAAGATACAAATTTATCATATTTTACCGGTAATTATCATAAGCGCCTATTTGAACTAATCTTTAAATCAAAGCGCCGATGAAAATACATCATATGCGCCACAAAAATATATCAAAAGCGCCGATTAAAATACATCACAAGCGCCGATTTTTATGTATTTAAATATTAAAGTGATGTTTAACATTACTTTGATTAAATTGAAATATGATGAATGAATATTTATAATTAAAATGAAAACTAATAACCCAAAAAGAAATGTTGGTATTAAGCCAATGATGACAAATGGCTGAAGTCTGGCACAGTACTGTCAAACAATGCTTGGCAAAATGTACTGTCTCGATACATATTTGCCGCAATAAATATACTGTCCCGATGGTAGGGCCAACATTTATTGATCCAACTATGGATGAATAACATTCGTTGGCAGAATACTGACACAGTACTGGCTCATACTTAAAATTTTTTTGAAATAAAATTTCAATGTCTAAAAACTGTATAAGATGAATGTTAATTATGTTATTTTCTTTACATTAAGTGTTAAATATATTACAATAATTATATCTAACCTTAAAACGAAACATTATGCATCTTTCTTTTTTCATGTGTTCTTTTTCTTTTTAATTAATTAAATAAATAAATCAGCATCATTCATTCATTTATATATTTAATACATTTAATACATACAATTTATAATAAAAGTAAATTGAAATTAATTTACTTATTATTATATCTAAACTTAAAACGAATTTATAACTAACCCTAAAAGGAAACAATTTTCATCTTTCTTATTTTACTTGTTCTTTTTCTATTTGATTAAATAAATCAGCATCATTCTTTTATGAAATGAAATAAAAACAATCTTTGTTGGCCTTGTTTGGTAAATATAGCCACCATTTACATACATCATTCTTTTATTAATATATTTAATATGTACGCCATCTATTGCAATAGTTTTGAACCTGGAATTTTTTTTTCATGATTGTATCCATCTCATTTTTTATAATGTCATTGACCAAGGAATAAAGATAAAGAAAAGAAGAAAGAGGAAGAAACATTTTTTATCTTTCTTCCACTCATTATGATATAGACATTATGCGCGCCATCTGTTGCACAAAGAAATGAAACTGGAAATTTTTCTCGTAGTTTTATATAAATTTTTGACGAGACCCTGACATTGTGATAGTCGCAATAATAAATATTATTGTTTAACAAGAATATTTTTGCGATATACATTATTATTAAACGCAAAGCTTCCCTAGTAACAATTTATTTCGGGCCCCTATTAGGCATGCCCTAGGTTTTCGTAGGGGCCCTTAAAGGCTTTTATCAGGTTTAAATGTGGCCCTTGTAAGGTTTGTAATACCTTCGCTCTATATCGCCCTTAAAAGTAAGCCAAAAAAGGCCCTAATTTTACCTAATGAAGGCAAACCATTATTGTTGTTTTTTCTTGAAACTTATTTGGGCCTTATAAGGTATACCTTACTAATATTGTAATGCTTCTTTATATTATATTTACTTTTCAGATTTTGCCTTTATATGCCCTTCATTTGCCAACATAGGAAAGCCTAATTAGGCTCATCTTTGGTTTATTGTGGTATACATTTAATGACCCATAATAACTCAAATAAAGGCCTCACTTTAGCTTTTAAAGGTGAATTTAAGGGACAGCGTTACACGCCCTAAAAAAGCCTAATTAGCTATCATAAAGAGGCCTATAATTTGCATATATATGATTTCCTATTAAGGGCAAACTCTTATGTGCCTTTATTCGGCTTATTCAGGTATTCACAAAAAAATCAAATTATTCAGGCTTATTCAGCCTTACCTTATTAAGGCCAAACTTTTCTTTAGGGTTTGCCATATTAATTTGTTACTAGGGTTATATCGATATGACGAATATGGAATAAGTAAACTAATTTCTAAAATTATATATATCATAAAATACGGTTTTGACATAAATCGCGAGCCCTGACATCATGCGTGCTGTTATCATAGTTCGGAAGACTTCGCGGTTCGTTTAAAAAAAACTCTTACCGTCGAAGTTCTCCCAAACTTCTTAATAAAATATAAAGAACCTTACAAAGGTAAAAAATCCAAGCCAAGGTTATTATGCCCAAGATTTTTAACAAATTTAATTCACATACGAAAGTTGTGATATCAATGAAATTGAGCCAAGTGTCTCCGCTGCGCACGACTGAAAATTTTATTTCTTGGGTTCATATTTAAAATAACATGAAGAAAAACGTCGTATCTGCCTCGGGCGCAGTGGCGCCCGCAGTCGTAATATACTATTAAAATATATACACTGACGGAAAAAAACGCAACAGCCAAAAAAATGCTAAAAAAAGGCAATTTTCAAAACGTAATAACTCAACCAAATTACATTCGTTTAAGTTCTAATTTTCTTTAAATGAAAGGGTAAAGTTTCGGCTTTTGAAATCTTGTACGCAACATTAATTTTCTTTAATGCTTTATCGAAATTATTGCAAAAAACAAAACAAACTTTTGTTATTAAAATTTTGCAAATTTTAAATGAATGTACTGAAACGTTCGAAATTCTTTATGATTTTTAAATCAACTTCCAACTCTGCATATATGACATGAAAGCTAATTTAGAAGTAACAAAAATGTTTTAAATTAAATTTAAATTTATTTATTATTAACTGTCGGCTTTTTTTTTAATATCTTATTGTTGAACTACCGCAGTTGACTTCATTAATAGCAGCGAACAATAAGAAACACCTCAACTTTATGCAGAATGAATTGAAAAAAATGAAAATAATTTTGCAATTATTAATTTATGAATAAACAAATTTTAATGGGTCACCCGACCGGACAAGCAATTATCGACAAATGAAAATTTGTATAAATAAATCTATTTATTTTTTAATATTTTATTTAAATATTTCTATGTCGAGGCTTACGCCGTTGACTATCCGATTCTCGCCGGATGGTTTTATTTTATTACCTGGGCTCTCGCCGCGGTAGCTATTCTTTCTTTTTCTCGGCTCTCGCCAAAGGTTCTTTTCGTAATCTCGACTCTCGCCAGAGAAAGGATGCGGATGTTCTGTCCGCTCGCACTTTTATACCCTTCTGGGTCTCAGCCTCCGAAGAATCCGCCGAACCAATCAGAACGTCTTACATGGGAATGTTTAAACATTCCCCTACTATTCAATCATGGGCCAATCAGAGCATTTTGCATTAATTAATGTTAACATTACTCTCTCAACTTTCAGTCGACCAATCAGAATTCATTAATACATTTGTTGTTGTCATATGACCAATCAGAATTCATTAAATCAAAATAAAATGAATGATAATATAAAAATAAAAATTTGTTTTTAATTGAATCTATGATTTAAATTAAACATTTTTTTTAATTTTGTTTTATTTTTTAATTGTTAAATTTTAAATAAATCGTATTTAAATACATGAGATGACAGCTACGCCCGACCCCATGTCGGCCGCTGTATCAGTTTATTTCGACGCAACAATATGTCTTTAGTATATAATTAATTGTATAAAAAATGTAAAACTAAACAGAGAAAAAATTGCTTTAATCATCAATAAACAAATGTTAGATTTGTTTAATTTAAATCAAAAAGGCTGTAAATTTTAAGAAAAGAAAGCATATATTTTGAAAAAAGCATCTACGCATGCGCGTGATTGTCTGACACTCAGTATCGCCGCTCAGTCGGCGTCACGTGGTCTGCGCGTCTGTTGGTCAGTTTTGACATGTAACAGTACAGAATAAGGCCGCTTACCAAGGTCAATTTTTCGTTGAAGCATCCAAAAGCTCATCTTTTTCTGAACAATTTGAAAAAAAAAGAAAAGATGAATACAATGGAAATTGAGCAAGTTACAGCCATTTGAAAAAAAGCCACTTTTGCGCTTAAACCATTACAGAACCCGTATTTTCCAACCGATTTAAAAGTTTTGACTCTTGAATTACTTCTTATTGAATATTGTCTTAAAACCTGGTTTTCATTTTCCGATTTACATTATTAAAAAAATAATACAGATAAAAAATGGAACATGCATTTTTTACAAAAAATGACTAAATTTGCATAAAAGGTTTTAAAACAATATTAATAACAAGATCAGTAAATTTCACTAAAAAATATAAATTCATTAAAAAATCTGACATGTAGTAACAATTAATCACAACTTACGCAGACATAATAAACAGTTAAATTCAAAGAGAGTTTTAATTAAAACAGCGCGCCAAGTAATTTTGAATTTCAATTTTCTTATTTCTGTGGCGACGATTATTATATTACGAATATCAAGTTTTGCTTGAAACATTTGATTTATTCAAAGTTTTGATTTTTATATCCTTTATATATATTAGGGTGTCCGTTATTTCCCTATCATAATTTAGATCAAAATGCACATCGAATATACAAAATAGATCCTAAAAAATGAGATTTATCACGTATAAAGTTTTTTTTGGTTGGAAAAATCGGTGCCCGTAAGCTATTAGATTTTTACGTGTTATTAATGGAGTTTTTACGTTTTTTTTTCCAACATTGAATTTCTACAAAATTCCATTTTCGATTTTAATGTTATACGTCTCAAATTACGCGGAATGATATCTATTTTGAAGATAAAATAGAAGAATCGTTAATTTGTTTTAATTTTTAAACATATATATTATTTTAACGTGCAATTTTTGTATTTGCCTATGAGTAATTCCGAACTAACTCAACATGACTTGTTTCAGGTGAATCATGGGATTAAAAACTAACATAAAATTCGCTTTCAGCACCACAAAGAACTCCCGAATCCAAATTTTCAGGAAAAAATGTATATATTTTGCACTTTATAAACAAACAGCTACTTTCTATGTATCCTACTGCCTTTTCGATCATGATTTCAATATCTTTAGTGATTTTAAAAGTAATTATTAGGGTGTCCGTTAAAATGTTTTCGACAAATTTTCATATATTGTAAAATTCTCAGCGGATACACAAAGTAAACCAGTAAAAATAAATTAGCATTGACTCTTAAAATTATTTAGATCAAACAAAAATATAAGTATAAAATAAATATACAAGTATAAAAAACAAAAGCGAACATACATTATTTTAACGGAAAACTGGTGGTATCCTGAAAATGGATATCATAGAGATTGCTTGGTGAGCCGTCTTCTTTTAAATCATCATATTGTAGTGTGCTCAGTGTCATCCGCATTCGCATATGTTAATGCATCTTATCTTGATAACGTTATCCTCTCAGTAGAAAAATAAAAAATAAACTAATGTTTCAAAATGAAATCATTGGCACAAACAAATATATGCAAATCTGACACAAACTAAGAATCTCAAATGATATAAATTTGAAATATACAAGAGAAATTAAAAGCTATACTCATAATATTTATATAATTTTTTTTATTATAATTCGATTTATATAATGTTAAATGAATTAATTATTAATTAATAATATTGCTTATTACAATTGTTGCTCAAGTATATATTATTAGCGCAAAATTATCGTAATATTTTATAATTATCGTTTATTTTATTTTTATAAAAATTATATGTCATTATTAGAAAGATACCGTGAGTGTTGCTTAGAGAAGATAATTCAATACTGTATAGAAGTACAAAATTGTATTTGAAAAAAGGTGGCTCGTCAAGCAATCTCTATGATATCCATTTTCAGGATACCAGCAGATTTCCGTTAAAATAATGTATGTTCTTTTTTGTTTTTTATACAATTAATTTGCTTAAATGTAAATTTGTAAAGTTTAGTAATTTGTTTGATGTAAATAATCTTAAGAGTCAAGGCATTTTTTAAGTTCTTGAAGGAATAATAAAATTGTTTTTATTGATTTGTAATGAAATTGTGAATAGACAGAAATTTAAATGTGAATTGAATTTGATGAATCCTTGGCTCTATTTCAATGATATATCTTTGATATTTCGATGTTGTTTTATAGTATTCGTCACCTAAACATGACTTTACATGACAGTATAAACAAAGTGGTTAAGGAAGTAAAACTTTATTGGCAAAAAGCAAATATACCGACACAATGAATCACTTGCATTTACAAAAAAGTAAATAAAATGTACGATGAATATCGTTAATTGCAAAAGCGTCATGATAATTTTAACAAGGAGAATGAAAATACCTTCATTGATAAATTAAATATGCTGCTTGATATTGCTCCAAGTAATGTGTTTGAAAAAATAGTACAGAAAAGAACAAAATTTTTACAATATCAAAGATCGTCTCATCGATATGGTTATATTGTTGGACTTGATATCAAAACTACTTCAGTCCAATTATTAGGTAACAATCATAATAATTTATATTAAGTTGAATTATATGAATTATATTTAAAAAAAGGAAATATATATTTTTGTTTCAAAAAATTTAATCATCTCGAAAATTTTATTGTAAACCATTTATTTTAGCTTTTCATACAAACAAAAAAAAACATTTCTAGATTCATTACATTACGAACGATTTGGATATCTCAACAACATGATGATACGTTGGTTTTGGAGCAAGATGAGGCTAGTGATGAAATTTTTTCTCTAATTATCCATAGAAAGTATCTATGGATAATTGTGAACCTGATGCAGTTATTCAATTTTCAGGTATTTTGTCTGTATTATATTTTGAAACCAAGTGGTTACCGATCCGCGGACTATCTTATCACGCGAGCGGACTGTCATTGACATGTTGCCGAGTTTTAGGTGCTGGGAGATGGCCCGGTACGCCTAATTATCACATTATGTAATAATATATGCCGATTCGGGCATTTAAGACTGACAGTTATGAAAAGAGAAGAAAAGAACGTGCGTGCTGATTTTTGCCGGTTTCGTTGGTTGCCTTTCTCGAAAAATTTTCAAAGCGGTATTCATCGAGTTTTCCCGCAAGTGACCTGCTACCCCTTATAGTTCACCCTGTCATAAGATCCCCCGTAAATTGTCACTAAAATTGTGACAATTAGTACCGCAAAAAAGATTATCGCGCGCGTGAAGAAATCGCCGGTTTCGCAATGTTGCGATTGCTTGCCGTTGCTGTCTGAGACTGACATTGCTGGCCCACTGCTGCTAGTTTTTCTTTCTTTGGCTAATTGCTCGCTGTAGCCTAGTTTTTTAAGTTATTTATTTATTTATTTTTTCTTGTTTTGTCATTTGGCTCGTTTGTCTGTCCGCGCGTATACGACGAACACTCGCCCGACAATCTGTCGATAAATAAATTAATTTCAAAATAAAACAATTTTGTTTGCGGCATCATCCTGGTGCAAACACGATGCACCAGGTGATAATTTATTAAAAGTTTCTTATTTTAAAATTTGACTCAAGATTTTAAAGTTTTTTAATATTATTTTTAATATTTCTTATGTACTTGTATAATATTATTAATATAAAATGTTATACCATATACTATTTTTGAAACCAACAACTTGAAAGAATTAATAAAACATGAAATTCTTAATATATATATTAAGTATAATATTATTAATATAAAATGTTATACCATATACTATTTTTGAAACCAACAACTTGAAAGAATTAATAAAACATGAAATTCTTAAGACATGCCAAACAAACAAATCCTATTATATTGCTAATGAATTCATTTGTTACAGATAAATTAGAAGCTTTATCTTCAGCTAGTTCTAATTCTCAATTGACCAACGAAGAATTGTGTTCACAAACAAGTTCTGGCTCTTTTTATCAATCCGTGGGTCGTCTTTATGAAAAGAAACAAGTGCGTGGCATGATAAATATTATGACAGACAATGTTGTAGCGGTCTTAGATTGCTTACAAATATCGTATCGAAAATCTGTCCATTTGATTGGTACCATTGTAGAAGCTTTAAATTACGACACACAAAGTTTAATTTTTTAAATAAAATTTCCTTCAATGAAGTAAGAAAAAAAATTCGTCAGAAAAAGACTGAAGAAAGAAGGAAATTATTTAATAATGTCGTAATTATTGCTGGAATAGTCCACTGGGACGGAAAAATGATACAAGACGCTCTTACTTGTACAAAAATGGACAGATTACCGGCATAGGAATGACACATGCCAATGCAATTTACAAAATATTACATGATTGCGGGTTAATTGATTTGATTAAAGGACTTTGTTGTGATACCACAAAAGAAATTTAGGTTCATGGAATGTCGCAACTGTTATTTTATAACAGCTTTGAGATAAAGATTTGCTTTATTTGCCATGTCGTCACAATGTGTATGAAATAATCTTGAAACGCTGTTTTGAGCAAAATTACCCAGTACAAGTGGTCTTGAGGTTCTATTGTTTAGTAGATTTAGAATCGCTTGGACAGATATTAATAAAAAAAACTATAAGAATGGTTTAGACGGCAAGATAATCAATGAGAAATTATTGAATAAAGTAAGTGAAATTGATAGCTTTATTGAGTAATATTTGAAATTTGAAACGTTACAAATTTGAAACAGAATTTAATTTAACATTCAAAAAAGAACAAGGTACTTCCAATGTTTGCCTGTTTGTAGTTTTTGTGCATATAAGAGCTTGGTTCTTATCACCAATTGCAATAAAAGCGCCACAAACTGATCTGCAATTCATAAAATTGCAAATCACTTAATAGATAATAGAAGTATTGGCTCAAATATTGCTAATAATGCATTGGAAAAGATGAAGAATCATTTGTGGTACTTGAGTCCAGAAATAGCAGCTATTTCATTATTTGATGATGAACTGTCAGCGGATACAAAGAAAAAAATTGTAGATGCAATGAAAGAGGACGATAATGATGTAGACGTCGATGTGCCTAAAAAGTTTAACATTAATCATTTAAATGATTTTGAGCAATGGAAAGATAAAGAAATTGATTATTTTATAATGAGTCAATCAGTAAAATTACTTAAAAGATTTGATATTACAGATCATTTTTTGAACTGTAAAATGAAGATTATAAATATGGATTGACAATTTGTGAAAACTTGCAAGTAGTAGCAGCTAATTTAGCAGAGCAAGAATATTTGAATGTATTCACCAAAGACAAGCAACAAAGACAATATCTCATCCAAGTTCTTAGTCAATTTAAAAAAGAATTTCCGAATGCGAACAAACAAACTGTGACACAGAAACAGCCAAATAAATAAACAAGATTATTAATGAAAAAATTGTTGATACCCAATACGTTTTTCCGTATTAGTTTTTTTATTTTTTAAGAAGTGTAATTATTTAATGAATTTGTAGAGATATATGAAATTTTAGACGTTGAAATTTGCGATATATTAATGAGTAGAAATCAAAATAAAATGCTAAGATTCTTATGTATTAATGCGATTAACCCTCTAACTGTGGTGATTTATTCCCTTCACTCAGTTTATTTTTCCTAGCTGCAGTCACGTGGTAAGTGGCATATGGGATAATATACGTAGTTAACTTACACAAGTAAACGATTTCAAATTGATTGGTTAACCACCTCTATTCTCACAACAAGACACTTTCGAACGTCACCACGTTTAGAGGGTTAAAATTAAAAAGCTTTTTGTGTATAAAGTGCAAAATATTTAAATTTTTTCCTGAAAATTTGGATTGGGGAGCTCTTTGTGGTACTGAAAACGAATTTTATGTTAGTTTTTATTCCCATGATTCACCTGAAACAAGTCATGTTGAGTTAGTCCGGAATTACCCATAGGCAAATACAAAAATTGCACGTTAAACAAATATATGTTTAAAAATCAACGATTACTTTATTTTCTCCTCAACATAGATATATTTCCGCGTAATTTGAGATGTATAACGTTAAAATCGAAAATAGCATTTTTGAGAAATTTAAAAAAAAAACGGGCACCGATTTTTCCAACCAAAAATAACTTTATACGTGATAAATCTCATTTTTTAGGATCTATTTTGTATATTCGATGAGCATTTTGATCTAAATCAAGACTGCGAAGTAACGGACACCGTTACTTTTACCTTTTTAAAGTTCTTAATATTTTATAATAATAACTTAAATGTTTAATTAATTTCTATATATATCTAAATTCATAAATATATCTATCCATTCTATTCAGAAGTAAAATTAAATATACATTACTTTTGTATACCCTATATCTTACAATATTTTGATATTTAAGAATAATGGTTATCATACATTAATAGTAATCAAGTTAGAAACTTATAAAGTAAACTCCGTATCGCGTATTTCACGCATGACACCATAGTTATTGAGAGATTTTTAAATGCAAGTTTGTAAACTCCGTAGCATATAAACTCCGTAATATATTATCGCAAATGTAATGCAATTTTTTTTATATTTAACTATTTTTTCGTGGTAAATGATACCAAAAACATTTTGAAACTAGTGTATATATATTATCCCCTAGGGATAATATAGGGGATATACCTCAATTGCTCACTGAGGTATATACGTTGTGCTTGTCCCACGCCTTACCAGTTTATTTTGATCGATAATTTTGCAAGTGCATAATTATTTTTGTTGCACCTATGCATGAAATTGGCTCAGCTGTTGCCTTTGAATTTATATTATTAAAGTAAACTATCAGAAATCATCTATTGATAAGTTATTGGCAAATTTTACTATGCACGTCTCAATATAACCTCTTTCTATTCGCACTCATACGTTTTTCATGAGTTTTCTAGCGAATACAGATTAATACGCCCTGAAGTCTCAGGTGTTTATCAATAAATATATTGCAAATTTATTTATTTATAAGCAATCTGTCTGAGTACTTTGTTGAGGGCTGATATTTTGCCGTTAATTGGTGGAACAAAGAGGACGACGAGGATCATTTACTTTCTCTCTCTGACATTTTCTGCCTATCCGCGGTAAACTGCGAAACGCTGTGTGCAGTGAAATCACATGACTACAGACCTAATCGTGTCGCTGGGAATACCGGGAACGCAGTATCACCGCACGCTCGCAATTTTGGTTCAGGTTTCCGCCGACTAGCTGAGACTTGGAACATCTAGAATTGCAGAGTTATCTATATCTAAGTCAGTTTCTAGTACCTTTCTAATTACTGCAAACTTGTCTACTTTGAGTTTGGTATATATATTGCATTTTTGGTAGTGGTATCGTTCAAGTGATATTTTTACTTGTGACTAAGTTCAATTATAATAACTTTGTTAACATTCTTCAATATGAGTAAGAGAAAAGAAGCTCCTTCAGAGGAGGAAAGATCAGTAAAGAACTTACGCAGCGATACGATTTTTAATCCTTTAATGCCGGACATTTTTTTAAATGACATGATTTTTCATTAAACAAAACGTTAATAATTATTATAATTTAGAAAAAATCGCATTAATAATCTATGATTTTCAATCTGTAAACATTAAAGAACACATAAATGCAAACGAAATTTGAAAACATTTTCAAAAATAATTCTCAATTTTAATTAAGTATTGTTAATTAATAATTTTATTTTAGTTATTGTATCATTTGTATCATATATGATACACTAGGCGTTAAAGGGTTAAAAATCAGCTAGTTACAAACGAAGGATTACTGTATATATAATATTTTCTGCAATCACAATGTATGCATACCGATTTTAAATTGAATCTCATGTATTTGTATATAGGGTTTATTCCCGTCAAAAAAATTATTATTATTATTATTATTATTTATAGGAGTATAGGATATAGATAATATATAATAGAACTTGAGTATAGACAGCTCCTTTCACACTGGCTTCTTGATCATTACATTTGAAAAATTTTTTTAAACTTTTTCGGGGAGAGTCTTGCTTCTTGTGTCATAGCACTGGTGCCTTCGACTATGCATTGACTGAGTTGCATTGCTGCACATGGTATGAGTTTTTGCTGTCTTTCATTGGGACATGTTTTCTAAACTGAATCCTGCCAATATTACTCATTTGCTTCTGTGGACTTCGCTCGCATAGTGACGCTATCTTGATACACGTGGGCTATCTCTGTTATACGTGGATAATGACTGTGAGCGCGGGAGGCTGTTCTTCAACGGTTTGACGTGATAATTCACGTATGGAGAGATTTGATTGTGTGAATACGTGTCTACACAGACACTAGTAACTCCGTACAAGTGTGCTATCATAGCGCCATATTTTCAAGACTAGTCTTCAAATATGAACGTCAACAATGGCAACACAAGAGAAACAGGATGATATTCTGGAAGCTCTCCGTGCTTTAACCCTTTCACACAAAAGGTCCTGGAATGAAATACGGGATTATCAGAGAACTTGATTGCGCCTTGGTTGTCATCGAATATTTCCATCTTAGCTAGATCATGAAAATTGAGTTCGGCTAAGAATCTGGTGAGGTATATGGCTAGTAATAACATTTTTGTTTATTTCGTTTATAGGGACTACATTGTATACCTTCTTGGGTCGACCAGGCTTGTTGGTCTTAAGCTTTGAAGGCCTTCCTTGACCGCGTTTCGTTGTGATTTGCTCAATGGAGGCAGTCTGGCTTTGAGCGTCCAATTTAAGTCGACCCTGGGCGTTTCGAAAAATCTGGAGTCACCGTTAAAGGTTTCTTCGTCAATAAAATCCTCAAAGATGTCAGGAAATTCGAGTGTTTTCAAGGATTTCACATCTCTTGACACTCAAATTTTTCTTTTAGATGAAATCCAGATTCGGTATGCTTTGGATGTCTCCGAATATTCTACCAGCTTGTCTTCCACGACTTTGGACTCGAATTTGTCCTTGCCAGGAATCTTGTCACGACCAAGAGCTTTGCACCCGAATGGATGTAGGTGATCGAGTTTGTTTGTCTTCCTTTCCAAAGATAATGCGGAGTTTTACCGTTGAGATACTTTGTGAGACATCTTTTCTCAATGCAATTAGCGGTTGCCACCGCTTCGGCCCACGTCGACGAAGGAACTCAGACTCGAGCATGAGACATCGTGCTGTTTCAACGAGCGTTCTGTTCCGTCTCTCGGCAACACCATTTTGTTTGGGTGTATATGGAACAGTCAAACGTCTTTGGATGCCAGATTTACATAGGATATCGTCCATCTCCTTGTTACAAAACTCACGTCCGTTGTCCGACTGGAGTGATTTTATTTTGTGGTTCGTGATGTTTTCAACCTTATCTTTGTAGATTAGGAAGTTTGCAGCTACGTGATCTTTACTTCTAAGAAAGTAAGCTTCACACCATCTCGTGTAATCGTCCGTGAAGGTATCTCGTTCCATCTTGAGATTCAGTTCTCATCAGACCGCACAAGTCAGTGTGGATGATTTCCAAGAGAGTAGATAAGCGTTCTTGGCGTGTTGGCAAGGGCTTGCTTGATAATTTGCCTTTGATGCAAGTCGGACATGACTTCATATCGTTCGTATTCAGATGTCCGAGACATCTGCGCCAGTGATCGAACGTAGAGGATTCGTTGGATACGAGACAGCAGTTAGATCGTTCTTGCCGCAGATAGAAGAGGTCGCCTTTGCGTATCGCCTGACGTTTAAAAGTTCCAGACTCGTTAGTGGCTTTAACTCCATATTTGTCAAAGGAAACAGAAAGTCTTTTGTCAACCAGCTTGGCAACCGACATGAGATTAACTTTCAACTCTGGAACAAAAAGAGAGCTTTGAAGCCTGACGTTTTTGGACTCTTTACCAGAAACAGTTGGAACTGATACTCTTAGCCCTTCCCTCAATCGTTGTAGTGGAATGGTCAGCAAGACGGAGTCCTGTATTTATCCTTTCCGTGAATATGAAAAGTTCCTTGTTCTTATACAAGTGCGTCCGCTGTCAAAAAAGCGGACGCACTTGTTTGTCGCTCCGCTGTCAAAACACCAAACGTCGGATTGTTGCTCATCGCACGTGAAGAAACTTGCAGCTATGTCAGTCAAATAAGATTCTGCAGTTACCTTGGCCTTCTGAGATTCGACCTTCTTTTTCTTGCGACATGGGCTCATTTTATGACCGGGAATACGACAATAGTTTCAAAAGAATTTCTTCTTTGATTTATCGTTCTTTTTACCGCTGGTATGACAGCTTGAGGAGGTGTTGTGTCTGGTGAGTATAGCACCGGAATCGTTGTCCTGTCAATTGTCTTTTCTTGCTTCGTGCTCTTCTAAATCTTCTAAAACGATCTTGATGCTCGGTATAGTGTTACGAGTTTCAATTGCAATGCGCAAGTTGTCGAAAGATTCGGGCAGACTGAAAAGGAGCATAAACGAAAGGACCTCGCTCTCGAATTTGATCCGCATTGCTTGCAGTTTGTCGACTGCGTCGAAAAAACGAGAAAGATGTTCCCTGATGTCATCGCCTTCACGCATCTTGTATTGCATTAACTGCAAGGGTCATCCTACGTGCAGGGCCCGTGAATGAGTAGAAGGAGGCTAGTTTGTCCCATATTTTCTTTGACGTCTTGCAGCCTCGAACGTGTTTCAGTTCTGAAGGAATTATAATCAGGATTAGATCGGATTTGGCTTTACGATCTTCGACCTTCCAGGAGTTGAGAGCTGCGTTTTGTGCTTCCTCGTTTTACGTTCCAATGCCCGTAGTTACCTTCGGTTTCGCTTTCTCACCGCTGATGTACTGCCATGTATCGTTTCGTACTAATAAAGCCTTCGTATGCACCGTGTACGTTAGACATTACGACTGAGTTGCGTACCAGATTTGCAAGTTATATTACTGCGTGATTTCTTTTTTGTTTTGTTTTGCAATATTTTTTATTTATTAATGCGTTCGCAAGCCTG
Organism: Gryon sp. ZL-2020; assembly: GCA_022817425.1. Lineage (NCBI taxonomy): Eukaryota > Metazoa > Arthropoda > Insecta > Hymenoptera > Scelionidae > Gryon > Gryon sp. ZL-2020. Next base: position 1,894 of record JABFPJ010001877.1, on the reverse strand, counting down.
GGCCCATAACCTATTGAAAAAACAGGCTACGAATAAAAATACACACGAAGATACGTTTAATATAATACTTCTTATTCGTTACGTTGCGTTATCAATATAAACAATAAATATCACTTAGAGACGCGTACATAGCAACGATTTAAAAATTATGTTGAAATAATAGAACATTATTATTTCATTTTATAACATTTCATTCGTGTGTATTTTTACTCGTAGCCTGTTTTTCCAATAATGTAAACAAAATAAAAAGTAGATAAAATATAAACAAACGATAACACTTTAATTTAAACATGGACGGTAATATATGTCTTAATTTAAATACTACAATAAATTGTAAGCTCCGTAGTTCCACTGTAAACTCTGTAAATTAATTTTCAAAATTTGACTCAAACCATTAGTGGCATTATAAATTTTTACTTAATCTCATTAAAACAAAACACAAATTGCAAAAAAAGAAACTCGCGACTCCTTTTTCTCTTTATCTACTTATCTACTTATCACTACTAAAAATGGTGTCCCATTGTGAGACATTTTTTTTGTAATTTTCGATTTTTGGTGTCTCATTCGGAGACATTTTTAGTGTCTTCGAAGTAAAATAACAGTAACTGACTAATTTAATCGCTAAAAAAACAGGTGTCTCATTTTTAGACATTTTTGATGATTGAGGCATTAAATATGTCTCATTTATTTAATTTTAAGACGTTTTCCGCGTCTCAATCATCAAAAATGTTTCAAAATAAGACACTTGTTTTTGTAGTGATATTATTTCTTTATCGTGGTTGAGAATGACAGCGATACCTAAATAAACAAATGGACGATATTTTTGAACGCTAGTCGCTTTTTAATTGGTAGCAATGAATCTATATCCCTACACAGAAAACAATTTTAAGCTATTGTAGCATGAAAATGTGTCACGAATTCTTCATGACATTTTCAGAGCTATTTTTACATAAAATTAAAGAAAAATAGCATGAAAACATTGTTTATAAGAAAAGTACAGAATATATTTTAAATGTGTGTTAATAACCTTGCTCACTTCACACAACGTATTTGAAAATATGGCACTTCCATTTTACCACGTTTGCAAGAAAGCTATGCTATTTTTTATGCGAATAAATACCTGGCTGTTTATCTGATTGAGAGATCATCAAATATCACTAGAACCCTTCGTCTTTCTTTTAGACAACTGGAAGTTCCATTCTTATTTTTTAATTTAAATAAACGACTTATAAAAGTTGAATGTATGTGGATTTTATACTAAAATTAATGATTATTTGCCAAAAGTAATAACAAATTGTACACACAATCGAATTGTTCATTACTCGATTTTAATTATCATATTTCATGAAAAAATAAATTAAACATATCTATTTATTATATACATACTCCATGAATAAGTATTCAGTTGTACAAAATCATTCTTTTACACTTTTCACTTAAATTAACTAAATACATTTGACGTATAATTTATCAATAAATGCTAAAGTCTCAACGACAAATATACAATTTGTTCAATTTACATGAAACATATATTATATTTTACGATAAATTTCTATTTGATATGCTGATTGATTGTTATTACTAGCTTTATTAGAAAATCTAAAAATAATACCTTGTAGCTACAAATTCTTTATCATTTTTTATTAAATACTAGCTGAATCGCCGGCTGCGCCCGGCAAAAAGCGTATGATCCTTATGGACGCCCTACAAAATCCCTATAAATTTTCTGTAAACTCCCTATAAACTCCAAATGAACTTCGTATAAGCTCCCTATAAGCTCCGTATAAACTCTTTTTAATATCTCTTTTGATAAGCCCCTGATAAGCCCCTGATAAGCCCCTGATAAGCCCCTGACAAGCCCCTGACAAGCCCCTGACAAGCCCCTGTCAATACC
>JABFPJ010001876.1:0-22497 GCA_022817425.1 Gryon sp. ZL-2020 | reverse complement strand
ACAATTAAATGAATTTGTTGATATCATAATTTTGTTAGTTGGTTTGAACAAATAAAAGTAACTAAATCTTTTTGTTGTGATAACTAAAAATTTGGTTGGTCATATATTTACCAAATAATTTGTTTGTGGTAACCAAATTTTAGTTCTTATAACCAAAATGGATTCTGAGTGTAGTAATTAGGAGGCTCGGGTTCAATTCTCTGGACCTAGCAACTTTTTTTAATTCAAGAAAAATAGAATTTAGATAAAATAAATTTATTAACAAATAATCTTTAACACTATTTATGTTAAGAATAAAATAAAAAAATTAATTTAATTAATATATAGAACATATGTAACAAATTGCTATGAAATATAATAAAAATTGTAACAAATTATTACACAATTTACTATTATATGTAAAACAAAATATATAACACAAATATAATAATTTTTATTATATTTTATAGTAATTTGTTCAAAAATACTGGTATACAACACTTTCTCAATGAATAATAGTAATTTTTATTATAATATTTGCCTCAGTGTATTAAACATTTGTACATATTTAAATAACCATAAACTTTAACCATAATGCTTCGTATATTTAAATTTCACTTCTTCTTATCAGTACTCAGTATCATATACAAATGAGGTAGATATACACATGTACAATGTTGAAACAGTTTTCCGTTAGGAAGTAAGCACATTCGATCAGTTAAATTATTAACTAAGATCTTGCAAATTACTTTATCGAGGTAATTAATCAGGTTTTTAGTTCACGTAGTTTCGCTCATCAGCATTGCGCCTTTGGTTTTAAAATTGAAAATCACGTAGATGAGAAAACTGATAAGTTACAGACACCTGAAACATAAATAAGGGTCTGGTATAGGAAACCATCAAAAAAGGCACGGAAGTTCGCCGAGTGGGGGGCGGGGATGTTAAATAGGCAGGTAAAGAGGAAAACAAGGATGACTGAACATAACAGTTATTGTGAAAAAAAAGGACAGAGAATCAAAAGCGGATACTGGATCGCCGGTGCCGCGTCTTAATTCTCGAGGTTTCGTCCAAACTTTAGATCCCAGTCAGTTGCAAAACACACTCTCGAAACTGCGTGTCCATTACAATTTGCTCATCGTTCGTGTTTAACTCGTCTGTTGAACTTTTTTTCAAACAAGTTTCACTAATGCACAAATGTGAATTGTTCAAGTGTCATTTACACATCATCGTTACGCATGTGAGTTATTACTCTATTCCTACAGGCTAATTACTTTTATAAGTGGTTATATAATTTTACGAATAATGGTAATTATTTATACAATACACAATTACTTTCATTAATACGATTTGTAAGAAGAGTAATAATAGTTTTCTAATAAATTGCTTACAAAAGAAGTACCTTTAAAAGAAAGAAAAATGTTGAAATTAATAGAAAAGGAATTATAATTTGAGATACCGAGAAATAATAACGGATTGAAACGTAGATATTCTTTTAATGTAATCCTGATTTTCATTATAAAACCATTACACTTTTACACTTTGAATAAAGTAATAGTTTTTTAACATCGACCTTAATTTATCCATTTTGCTTTATAATGAAAATGAATATCTAGATATCTCAATCTTTATTTAAACTTTTACTTTAACTTATTTAAAATGTCGGCTGAATGCAAAAATTTTTTAAACGACAAGGAAATATCTTATAATAAAATTCCAACGCAATTTGCAGAAAAAAAAATTGTTCACTAATAAAGTCATTTCAATTAAGTTGTAAAGTTCGTCGAAAGAAGCACTTCGGGGATCCATTCAACTGGAAAGACATCGCAAAATGTTTCTACGCAAATTGACATTATCCAAAAAGCGCAACAAAACAGTGAATAGAATTTGGCTTTTCCCATGTGCAATGTTCATCTAGTGCAGAAAATAATGACACGTATAATGGTTGATAACGTTATTTCTAGTTATTTTCATTGCTTCATTTTTCTTTCCAAAATATAAGACAAAGTGTAATTACGCGCCATAACGAATCATGTACATGGAATATTGTTTGAAATAATGGCATAGTAAAGTTATGTCTTTTTCACTCACTTCCTTTGTTCTTATTTTCTTATACAACGCGTTTCGTTTTAATGATCAAATTTTATTTTTAATTTATTCGTTTTCTAAACTAAATTAAATAGTTAAAATATTATTATCATTAATATATAAAACTTTGACGATTTAATGAAATCTTAAGTACCGGTTTATTTGATGACATTGTAAGTGATGGTAAAATTGTCTTGCGAACAATGTTTTAACAGAAATGTGAACTATGTGATATCTAAGTTAGTTACACAGTTATTTAATTAAATTCACTTTAAATGTTCACAAATGTAGACATTTATATTTTTCATGCGACATTACACAGACGTAATTGCATCCCTTTAAAGTTTTGATGTATGCTTGTTTTCTGAACTCGTGTGATGCATTTCGAACGTTGACTGAATCATTGGATTTTATACACTTCGAATGAACAAAACTTTCATTTTTTATTTTTTTTCTTAATGAAGAAATAAGAACATTTTCTTTTAGAGTTTTTTTATAATCTCTGTATTTTTTTTATTTAAACAATACATATTAAAGAATATAAACGGAAAGCCATTTTTTTAATGTTAATATTTTTAAACTTTTATTTTATTTTTTATTTCATAATTATAATCTAACTTTTCCTTTCTTATCAGAAATAATTATTATTGAAATTAGAACAATATTCATGTTTATACAATATTTTAATTTGTTGCATTTTATTTAAGTGCTGTTGTATTTCAAAGCATATACCGTTATAAACATAATTATTTTTTTCTTTCCGTCATAAATAATGAATTGAGTTGATGTTTAATCATAATATATACCAGCAAAAATTAGTATAACAATTTTTCTAAGAAAATATTAATGTTTTAACGGCGAAATAATAGCTTACGTCAGACATCGATAAGACGTAAATTTATTTCACCAATTGTAAGCAGAATTTCGCTCCTCTTAATCAAGCACACAAATGTGTAAATAAGGTTATATAAATGTGCGACAAATTTACATAATATCGTCACCTTTTCCCTCGTTAGGTGCATCTCTTACTTCATAAGTATCTATCGTGTCATGAGAAATGAATGCACAAGTTAAGTATTGTAATTCCGCGCCGCGATACACACATAATTAACCAGTATGGTGTTAATTTCTAGCGACCATCTCTTTGGCGCAATGCGCGTAATGAGACGCAACTTTTCTTCACATTCGAATCCTACTTCTCATGTTTCTTTTCATAATTCACATTTGTTATCTTAAATGAATAAATGTGTGCCAAAGGTTTACGGTAAAAAGTGCAATGAATCGAGGGTGCGCTCAGTTTAGTCGCGCGTAATTGCAGTAATTGCCGGTGCCGTTTCTTTGTTGTTAAGAGAGTTTATTTGATTAAACAACTTAACAACTTTTTTTCTTCTGCCAGCTATAAGAAAAATTTTGCTTATATGTTCTGTATAATTATTACTTTTAGAAATCAATGTTATGCTTTTAAATGACTTACATGACTTTAATAATTAACGCAAAATTAAAATAACGTTTATAAAATGAAACGTTAAGATGTATTGGAGATTTTACTAAGTAGTTAACGGATGTGAACATTCAATATAAGTAGACTCAAAGCTTCTTGTCCAGTTCATTAATATATACAATATTAATAAAATTAATGGTTGAAGTAATAGCGGAATACTAAAAGGATTAAAAACACGAATATCACTCGTCGAAAACCCATCATTTTATCGTCAGACTATAAATGTAACAGTAAACATACGCGAACAAATTAAGTAAGCATAAAAAATAATTCATTTTGATCGTCATTATGCTGTAGCCAGTAAATGGTGCATGTCGTGTTACTGCAGTGACAACAATTCAACTTTAATATCTACTTTCTCCAGATGCGTTTGCGCCTATTAAACATCTCTTGAAATGGGACAGTCCACTAATCGATTCTGGAGAAAAACGTAGTCTGAAAATGCTACGCTTTTATACAGTCGTTCAATTAATAATCGGCCGTGATATTGGCGTAACGAAATACATAATGTAAATGCAACTTCAATTAAACACTTTTCTTCTTAGGGATAGATGTTTACACTAAATGCCTACAGCTTTTACGAATTACTGACATTTTGTAATTTACTTTCTCTTTAAGTATTAAAGAATATGGATAATTATTTAAGACTATAAACGATAAAAGCAAACATTATTAAAGACGTTGCAGTTTAATTTAATTTAAAAATTGTTTGAAAATGTAATTTAAACAATTAAATTTAAATTTTAACAATTTAAATTTTGTTTAAACATTCACCTAAAATGTAGAAGTAACGTACGCATATTGAATAAATGTTGAATAATGGAAAAATTGGAATAATGTGAAAACTGAAATTGTCGCTTTTTTAATTTTTCATGCAAAATTATGTTTTCTCTGGTAAAAGTTCGCAAATTTAAATACACATTTAATCTGCTAAAAATATTGTGTGAAAATACATTTTGTGACAAAATTTGTGAAACTTATTTTAAGGAAAGTGACATAAATGCGCTATAATTTTGTTATCACTTCCATTTATTATGCAGATTTGAAATTTACATATAAATCTGTCTGAAATTTCATAATTTCAATCAATATTCAAACTGTTAATTACTTAATTTTATTTGCAATTTATCAATAAATAAAAAGTCCATGTATTTGCAATGACATTGAAAATGTTATTATATTTTAAAAGCTTTTAAAATTGAGTAAAAATCAGAGTGTATTTTTATTCAGAATTTTATGTTTTTAGGTGACATATATCATTTAATTATTAATTTAATATGATGCATTGAAATTTAATGCATATTAATATTATACTTAAATTCAATTTGTGCTTAGTTTCTTTGTGATAAGATGATTTCACGAAAAATATTACAGTTACATGATATATATTATGTTATCAATCAATATTGACATTATTTACGTATAACAACAAACAATTAAATTTCAAGTTTTTTTGCAGAATGATATATATTGTGGTTAGGTTTCTTTCGTCGAAGGGGAACAGAGCATAATACATGCAAACGCAGTTTGACGAGCAGTGAAGCTCAAAATTATGGTAGCAGCAGTTGTACAGTTTCTTCTTTTCAAATTTATATTTTCAATGTATTGTTGATAATAACGGATATCCTGTTGAATTTATATCATTGTTTGTATTTTTTCGTTCACTTGACTCGACAAATAGGAAAAGTAACAACCATTTAGAAACTGGTCACTTCAATTTATTGATTGAAATGCTTTATTTTTCAATTTAAAGTCAAAATAAACAAAATGAAAGAATCCATCCATTTCGAAGATCTTTTTTCTTTATTAGTATGACATTTTTTAATACTTATTATATAACAGCAAAAATGTTAATATTACTCTTTGATTATGATTTAAATTGCATCGCGCAATTTATTTTACTATTTTTCTGTTGTATATTTGAAATATATAATACACTTTTATGGAGTTTTCAGTACTCATTTTCCCTGTAAATACGCAGAGTATAACTTTATGTTTAGGTAAATCGTCGTCGTGTAATTATGCACCGCGAAAGAACCAGTAGTAAAGATTGTTATTGACACGGCTGCTGAGAATGTTAAAAAAACCTTCCGCAATAAAAGTAAGCTTTTTTTTGCTACTCCACTGACAGCTGGAGACAGTTTATCTTGTTGAAAGGCATCATCATTGATGCAAATTCTTTCCACTTTATGCAAATGTATGTTAATTGCAAATTTAGTGTTTTAATATCAGTGATATTCATAACACTGATAATATTATTTTACATGGTCATTAAATTTATTCTAATTCACTTTTGCTAATGACAAAACATGACAATTTTCTCGGGTATAAATTTTGTAAAATATTTATATAAGTATATATAATTTTTTGCACAGAAATACATATGTTATTATTTATAAAAATGAATCAAATAATTAATTTCCAAGAGTGTTTTAAAGTAGTTCATTTTTTACGTTAATAAAAATGCGTAATTGATGGAATTAAAAGAAAAACATAATATCATATTAAATTGGAGAGTATATGTATTACTTAATTTTTAAGTAACTGAATATTCATTTGCTCACTGAAAACAAAAGCTTTTGGCGAACAGACTTAGTCGATAATGTAAGAAGTACTTGATGACCTTAACCTATAAGGTAAGATCAGAGTCAAGATAATAAGCTTTTTTGCGCTACCAAAACACTTTGTCTGTTAAGTTCTGATAATCTACTTAATTATACTTACTTAAAGCATCAGCGCACAGAATAGTTGCTGGCATTACGGAGTCAGCTAACGGCAATATCGACGCCGATCATAATATACCACCTTAAATTATTCTGCGTTCACGTCTCTTTGCGGGAATTCCGCCGCTTCGACACAAATTCATTACGTGACGAGCAACTATGAGCATAACCCAGATCGACAACTGTGGGCTCTATTTTAGCTAAAATACATTAGTGCACTGTTTATAAATACAGTGCAAAGTATTTTCAGGATTATGTTTCGTCAAAATTAGAAAAATTTCAATTGACATTATAATACTGTGAATAATTGTGTCAAACAAATTTGTTTCGAATTATACTTTGTGAATGAAAAATAAATTTAAGTTCATTCTATATTTTTAATATATCTTTTAGTAGAAAGTTGCAAAATATTTAAATCGTCTTGCATGTTGTGGTTTAGTATTTTTTAGCTTTAATTTTTTTATGTTTGATACTTTTTAAATGGTTGAGTTGTGATTGCAAATAAGTGGCTTGTGTTTTCGATGATTTTCGAATGAATTGCTCTCGAGGTTCGACAAAACTAAGACCACCGATTTGCCATCTGGTTAAGTACCGTTTCCAAAGTAAAAATTAGATCTTTTTTTCCTCCGGTCCGAACTCAGGCATATTTAGCAATAAAGCCTTAGGTTTCAGGAGCATGCTAGACATATAATTAGAGCGCAGGTATCTCGTGAGAAAATGTTCCGCCTTGTAATGGCCTCGAATCACGGAACTCAACGTTCCTGCAAGTTCAATACATAGCAGTCGTATTCCGGCAACGGGTTAGGCTCAATTTTTGCTACGCATCTAAAATTAGCCACGCGATCAACTTGACATTAGAAACGTGATCTTGTGGACAACCATCCTTTTCTTCATTCTTTTCTCAGTTCTTCGCAGTTTTGTTCTTATCTTTTTTTTTTATTTTTCTTTTTTTAACTCCACAAACCACAAACTACGTAGCCATAATTTTTGATTGACGATGTCGAAGTTAACTGCCGATTTTGAATTTAAGAACCCCAGGATGACCAGTTAATGAAACATGGAAAAAACACTAAACCTCTCTTTATGTTTATGGCGATTTCATTTCGTGGTTTATTTTATTGACGAAACAATCATACTTTTGAGTTCTTTTAGTCAAAAGTGAAAGTAAAATAATTTTATTTGTTCTTTTTCTTTTATAATCTGCTTTAGACTATGAAAATGATTTTTTTTAATTTAAGAAAGTAATTTCAACTCCAAAATAAAGTATAATGAAATTGAATGTTAATTTAAATCAGGTAACTTTAAGAAATTTTCTTGACAAATAAAAAAGGTGTAAAAATGGTGTCTCAAGTTTTAATAACATTGTCACCATTTTCGTATCAGTATTCCAGCGTGTATGCGGCGAGAAAATTGCTTTTTAGTATTGTAACAGTCGTGTTAAGATGTAAACAATGATTATTAAATTTACTTAGAGCGACTGAAAAAAGTTAGCATCTCTTGATTATATTCTTTACGTTACAAGAATCTCTAATGTCTCTTGACAAACTTAGCTAACTGGTATAAAATAAACGAACACGTAAAAATATTGGTTTCTGTGATATTCAGTTCTGTTCTTTTGAAAGATTTCCAATTTTAACTAAAAATATATAAAAAATCTTTTTACATCAAATCAAAATTATTCCTTAAATAAATTAGTATAATACTCTTTTCTTAAAAAAGATCTTAAAAACTTTATTTATGCTTTCCAAAAACATAATTTATGTTTTACAATTTTTTCGAATTAAATTAACTAACCAAAGTAATAGTTATTACACTGAGGCAAATATAATAACAAAAATAACTATGATTCATTGAGAAAGTGTTGTATACCGGTATTTTTGAAAAAATTACTATAAAGTATAATAAAAATTATTATATTGTGTTATATATTTTGTTTTACACATAATAGTAAATTTGAAAATGATTTGTTACAATTTTTATTACATTTTATAGCAATTTTTTAAATATGGTCCACGCATAAATAAAAATTCTATTCTATTTTAAATAGCCGAGTAGACAAGATGGTGGGCTAGTAATTAGGAGGCTCGGGTTCAATTCTCTGGACCTAGCAACTTTTTCTAATTCAAGAAAAATAGAATTTAGATAAAATAAATTTATTAACGAATAATCTTTAACAATATTTATGTTAAGAAATAAAATAAAAAAATAAATTTTATTTATATATAGAACATATGTAAAAAATTGCTATGAAATATAATAAAAATTGTAACAAATTATTACACAATTTACTATTATATGTAAAACGAAATATATAACACAATATAATAATTTTTATTATATTTTATAGTAATTTGTTCAAAAATACTGGTATACAACACTTTCTCAATGAATAATAGTAATTTTTATTATAATATTTGCCTCAGTGTAGTGTTAATTTTTTGTTCACGCTATTGATTCGTTATTATCAATAAATCATCGGTTACATTATTGAGTTCGTCCTAAGTAATATCATTACAAGCGTTAATGACTTTTATCATTAATGACCGATACAAATGAAAGAATAAACAAAGAAGAACTTGTAGATGTTCGTTTAGTTGCAAACAAATGTATCATTATATCGTTATATCATGGTTCAGTATCAGCACACGTAACATTAATAATAGAATTAACCGAAATATAATTACAGCGTGAAATATACGGGGTGGCTGGTGCGGAGCAAGAGATCGTTATGTGCGCGGAACACCCGCTAGGCATGTCGGATAATCGCACGCCTCAGGAAACAAAACTGAACTCACCGCGTGGAATTTAATAAGTGCAAAATACTTTGGAGGTCGACCCACTCAAAACCACGAGATTTTAACATTTATAATAAAAAAAATGTTATAATTGTGATTGTCTCGTCGTGTTGATGGAAATGTACTTCTAACTTGAGAAATTACACGATAGCATGGCTTTTTTAATTAACATAAAACAATCCGCTTTGTATCACTTTTTTTACAGCCTCGATTCAAATTCAAAGTGAAGGATGATTTATGATAATTTAACCGCATTATGTGTAATCTGAGTTGTGGATATAATTGGCGTAGATAAACAAGAGATAGATTGTTGAACGTATTAGAATAAATAAGACAATGAATGGCTCGAATAATGGAGCTACTTAATTCGGATTTACTTAGAGCCTTCCTTTGATATCGTCTGAAATTCGCAACGTACAAAGAGATTCAGTAAAATTAATTGCCGAACATAAAGATAATTTACAGAGTCGAAGAGAAAACAGAAATTCATGTAATCTTGAAGAATAAGTTAAATTAAGGTTGATTTAATGTGTCAAATGGATCACAAATTTCAGAAATTTAGATTTTTAATGCTAATTTCAAGTGAGCAAAATAATTTTGGGTATTTTTTTAAGTTGAATTAATTGAATATTTTAGTAAGGAGATTATTCACATTCACTTTTTTTGATGCGATTTAGTATCTGCGCACCTGTTTTCATATTATTAACTAGCTCTTTTCACCTGTCTGTTGCAGAAGCCTGGACTAAACGCTACAACTGAACGTAAGTATACAGTTCCAACAATCTTAACAAATTATTATTTCTCTTTGTCCATCAAACATTTAACAACGTCATTTTTTTAAATTTTTATCTTACATCAAAGTAAATATTCATTTTCTTTGAAAATGCATTCAATTACGGAATAATATCTATAATATTCTATTTCTTTTACATAAAATTACTTAAAATAAACTTCCTCAAGTATTCAAGTTTGAAAATGTAAATTAACAATTTACTCAATTTTACATTCCAAATTATAAATATATGAAATTTCAAACAGATAAGTATTTCTAACTTTGATACATTTAACATTCACTTTCTTACATTATTTAACTTATACAAAATTAATATTCAATTGGAAAAAGTAAATTCGAACGCATTGAGGTTTCAAAACCGAGATATTCATTTATTGAGAATATGAAAACATTGTATATCTCAATGCTTTCTACACGCTTCGTTAAATAATTTAATTAAGGTACTTCACTCGCGTACATCTTAAATGGCATTATATATTTATATGTAATTATTAAAACGCACAATTGCAGGAGGATTTTGTATTAAAAACTGGCGGAAATAGACCTTAATGTAAATATACCTCCAGCATTAAGAAATCTATAAAAATGAAATATACTTTATTGCATTTCTGAAAAAAACCGTAATTTTAATTTATCGCATATTGTAAAACTCGTTAAAACCTAAAATACTGAATTCTGTGCTAGTATTGAAAATTAACATATTCACAATTTTACTTTGCAACCAGTACATTAATTAATTTCGATCACTATCACTTATTGGGACATTTACTTTATTAATTACAATCTAGCTTTAGTCTGGAAAATCAGTTTGAATTAGATCCAGTGATAGTGCAGATATGATCAAGCAAACTATCTGTATTTAATTTGGATTAGTATCTATGTTAAGTCTAACTAGTACAATATTATGTATGTGTATTTTATGTTAATTAATTTCTAATAATACCTATCATAGTAATGCATTACAAAAATGTCCACTAAAAGTATTTTGATTCTTTTTATTTATTATTCATATTTGTTATCTACAATACATACATTATATTTGTTATTTACAACAAGCGCCATTATCTATACAATTTTTACAAGATACTAAACATAATGCAGTCGCAGATTTGCAAGTTAAATACAAAATAATGTATTGCCCATATAAGAGAATAGTTTGCAAGCATTGCATTACTTCGAACACCTTCCACGGGATATAAACATTTTTCATATAAGAATGAAAAACGATCCTTTACCAGCTTTCATGATGAAAAACAGCATAAGTGCAGTTGAAACTTTAACACATAGCTTCACGTATATCTAATAATTTCGTCATTACAAATAGACCAGCAGGGATGTCAACGATACGAAAAACCAGTTTATTCGCTATCAATCTGACAGTCGTCGCTCCATAATTTCACTGAAAACAAAACGTCCTAGTTCAAGACGCAATTCATCTTAAAGATTTAACAAGGATCTAATAACACATCTCGTTTTATCACCATTACTTCCTTATTTCCACGCGAAACCACATGCCTGAATTGATACCGCAGGTATCAATCAGTAAAAATTGTAACAGTGACTAATAACGATCCATCGCAGGAAATATAAACTAAAATCCAACCTATATACACAAGCGAGTTATTTTCATCCAAAAATTATGTTATCATGAAGTGCCCAATGATCTGTGAAAGCATCAACAATCGCGTTTCAGAATAAAAATGGCCGTATCCAATCTACCCCGTTGTATCTTCAGTGTACGATCCAATCAAAACAGTGATACCACCTTTGCGATGGAAATGTGCATTTTACAAAAGCTTCCAATCCACAATCTCGATAGTTATTGCTGCTAAATCTTTCCAGTCCAGTGACTTCAAATGGATCCATCAGCAGTACCTTGCATTAACAAGAAATCTTGTCAACTCCCTTAACATCGAGCATCTGTAATGGATCTATTGAGAGCCAGTGGATTGGAAAGGGCTAAATCCGATCGATAAAGATGTTGACTTGCGACTCGGTTGATGCGAAGGGGACCTGTTGGGACTCGGTATTCGCAATTGCGAATATGTGAGTTTGCATTCTTCTCTATGCTGGGTGGGGATGAGTCTTCGAACTTGTTCGCTCTGCCTTTCCTCAACTCCCATCTGGCGTCTCACCTGACGAAGTCACTGTCCTTCTCTTCCGTCGCTTCGTCTCCTCCTTCTCCTCTTTGTTCTCTCCATCCTTCCTCCTCGTCTTTCTCCTCTTCTTCCACTTGTTCGGCGTCCGTACGCGAGTTGCAAGCAAAAGTGTGTGCACAGGACTGTTGCTCAATTCGTTAAGTTTGGCTTTAGAACACTTGTAGAACAATTTTCACTGGTTTACCGGAAACGGGACCTGGCGTAAGCTAAAACGGCCTGCTAAAGCAGACGCGCCAGAATGTCAGAACAGTGTGTTGTTTAAGTGTTTCGCGCAAAGGAGCCTTTGAGTTTTCTCGTCGAAAGAACAAGAGGTTGAAACAAGTACTTTGGGTTGGCTTTTAACCGTAATGCAAAAGGGTTATGGGCATGATCTAGCAATGGAGTACGTGACTTTCATGAGAGCACTCGGCTATCTGATTGATTTAATTGGCTTGAGAAGAGGACGAAGGATGTTTTGAAGTTCGACGGTGGTTAGATACAGGTAAATGCGTGTGTTCGTAGAAGTCAAGACCGGCTCTGTGTGTGGGGTTTCATGCCTCGGAGGTGTGAAATGGTCAAATGAAATGTACAACTCAGAACACCGGCTGAACGAATGCAGAAAAATAGCCTTGCGGTTTTTGTCGACGCATTTACGTGCGAAGAATAAGCGTTACGAATTCTGAACCTATTGGAACTGAAGGTCAAATTTGTTGTGAAGAGGGACTCGCTGTAAGCGCCTGGAATCTCCGGTTTCTGAGTAAACGCAATGCTTTCGTAAACATGAAGCTGAAGGGACTTATGACGGTTCCGAATATTCTGCTTTGCACATTTGATATACATTCATGTAATGTACATCAAATTAATTATGTTAGTGGGCATTGCATAACATTTCAATTGCCGTTATTAGGGGATATACATACACATATATATAATTATGAATAATAATGCAAACAAATTTCATGTAGATAGGTTAGTTTGCATAGCCTTTTGTTTGTGCATTTCAAACGCATGTTAAGTTGATGGTCAAACATCAACTGTATGTACTCAAGCAAATCCTGCAAGTAGAAAGCAAGGACTGCAGCTTTCTTTGTTATACCTGAATTGGTGATTTAATTATGCATACTTCTTGGTACCTTTGCAAGGTTATAGGAACCATACAAAGTAACACCTTTTCAACGTTAGATTAAATTAAATATTAAAAAGTGAAGAACGAAATTTAACATATACAATTACTCTGTACAGTTCCTTAGTTATATTAGCATACATGTTATTCAACTAAATTACAGTCAACATTATCATACAAAACAATCTGAAAGTACATTTTTAATTATCCAGTTTACAATGTTTTACATCAATTTCTTTAGTAATAATTGTTGAAAATGCGGATTAACTATTTTTTGCTATATTAGTAACATGGAATTGATTAATGAATCATATCTGCATAAAATTTAAATTTCAATAACACATATTAATCCATCGAATTTCTCCCTGCATCAAAGTACTCGTCGTGCTTCATTAATGATCTTGTATTCACATCTATTGCAATCAATTTGTACTAACGAACCACGCTTCTGAAACAGTAAAAATAAATCAGGCGAGAAAATCTGAATAACTCAAACTCGATTACAATGTGGCTCTATTAATTATTATCGATGCCAACGTATTAGATCGTGACTGCAACCAAACTAGATTTCACTATTAATCAACATTCCCGCGTAAATGACTTGACCTCGAAATTAGACTTTTACAATGGGAATCTTCTTTTGATAATCAACTTCCACGTATCCAAAGTGCCTATTTAGCATGTTAACAACTTTTTCTTCAATCAAAACGCGGAACCAACGACGAAAAACAATGATTGCAAAGAATTTCAATACTTTCCCTTCCTTCGATTTCATTTTTGCTGGCAATTTTATCGCATATTCCGGTGAACCCACGTTATCGTCGTATTTTCTGCATATATGTGTGATATTTAATATTTACAACTGCGCAAATATGGAAAATCGCTGCAGCGATATTATTGGTACATGTCAGAGCATATATTTTAATCCACTGAAAAATCAGAATGCAAGTTGAAAAATATCGGCTCTTTTGTCTTTTATCGTTCCACCACGTGGCCCGAACTCTTTCATTTTACATTACTATCGACATCCCAATCGTAAGTTTTCATCGCTTCACGTATAAATCAGTCTTGTTCGCGTGTCAACTTCAGGCTCAATGGATTTCGAATAATCCCACCAAGTGGACAAACTGGAGCAATAAATTTCGGTCATGCAATTTCGTGAATAGCGAATTAGAACTTGAAGATGAATACGTCAAAATTATTACTAAATTCTTTGCGAATTTGCTGTAAAATATTTAACGTAATAAATCATTCATTTATATGAAGTTTTACAGGTTTTTCATGATAAAATTATTCAAGAGACAATTTAATTCTTGTAATTAATTTATGGAAAAAATGTGCTTATAAAAATTCTCGCTCGCATTTTATCATAAAATGTTGAAATTCTCTTCTCTCTAAAAGATCTAAACTCAATTCAATATTCAAGTACAAAAATAATACTAATTTCATAAAACATTTTACACTGATAAACTTCATCTCTCGTTCAGTATTCATCATCTTATTCTACAACGTTAAATCAAAGACATTATTTGATTAAAAGTAAAATCTCGTAGTCACAATTTTTTCTGTTAAATTATTAATAAATTGGATGCAATGCAAACTTTTTTTCTCTTAAAAAGTTATAATTCGTACTTGCACTACCAGTAAGCTACTCGATAATACACTGTATACCTGAACGGTTATATTTTATTTGTTCTATGTTATTATCAATAATTTGTGGTCACTTCGTGTTCAACTAATTAAATGTAACGTGCGTAAACTGAAGCTCGATACTGAACTCAATATACAATAATGTTAATACTAAT
Organism: Gryon sp. ZL-2020; assembly: GCA_022817425.1. NCBI lineage: Eukaryota > Metazoa > Arthropoda > Insecta > Hymenoptera > Scelionidae > Gryon > Gryon sp. ZL-2020. Next base: position 7,555 of record JABFPJ010001876.1, on the reverse strand, counting down.
TTTCAACCATTACCTCACATATATCAGATCCCATCATTAATTATAATTGTCTGTAATTTGATTTCTACAAAGGATATTTCGTGATTGATCGTGTTGCGAATTTCAATGCACAATATTTCATAACCAATTTTTTTTACTCCCTTTTTTCATTCTACCAGCAAATTGCTTGCATTACAAAAAATGTAATTTACTTCTTTTTTTTATTTCTTTCTAACTTTATTCATTTTTGAATATTCTACAGAAATATTTGTTATACTTTTCAAAATATCTCGAATACCATTCATCTTAATTCACTTCGCTTTCCTTTTTTGCGATCGTTTCACCGTTTTTTTTTTTAACAACCGTTGAAATTACTTATCATTCGAACCTTTCATCAGACATGATTATCCCTGCGAAGTCAACATCACGTCATTATTCCCTAAACTTGCACATGTGTATTACCCTAACGATTTCGAAACAGGATCATTTTGTGGTTTTCCAATGCAAGAATTTACGCAGACAAGCACAAGTTGTTTGTATATATATTTTGCCAGACTCCTCTCGCACACCCACGACATTAAGCTAGCAAGTTCCGTAATCTTTTGCTTCACGTGGCATCGAATCGTGTCAGCCCATGAGAATAGCCTTCCAGGGACCATCATGCCAATCGTACGCGATTTCAACTCACAAGAATCTCGACATGCTTGCTAACTTCTATCTGCGTGGTTACAGACGTATATTGTACAACTTAGATTAGGTCGTTTACTTTTGGGCCCGCGGGAATGCAAAATCTTCATCCCTGTTCTTTGCTTAACTTCGCCATAAACTTTTCATTTCTCCTGCATATATCTTGATGATGAAACAAATTCTTACTACTTCGTCCCTTCAATCTGATAAATATATATTGAAAGCTAAATGATCGGTATTTATTGATAAAAGAGATCTTACGTGATGAAATAATGCAAAATTAAATGCAAAAAATTATATTATCTTTTCAATTTCTTAGCAAAACATTCGACAGAAAGAATTGGCAGTAAATTATATCTAAATGTATTTCTGTTTTATGCATCCTTTACCGTTATAATTAAGAGTCATAAAACGTTGAATGGAAAATCTTTTTTTCTTATTCAAACTTCTTTCACAAAAATGTTCATTTAACGTCTTATATAAGCAATTATGTTTCAATTATAGTAACTGTTATCATATAAAAAAGATAATAATAAAATAATGATATTCCAAGAAGAAAAAGTTTGTTAAAACTTCTGCTTAGTTTAATGTACAATTAGATTCATTTAAATGTACTTTTTTCAGGCTAATTTTAACTTTAAAAAATGCATTATTTTAGTTGTTTATTAGGGAAATTAGTTTTTGCGAAATCGTTTATGCTATAATTTCATATTTTCTTTATAATAATCAGAGGAAATGTCCAACATGTCACAGTTTTTTATCTCTCTGTGATTAGTATTTGCTGCCTCAATCAGTCAATCCATATTAACTGTATGCCTAACTGTTTTTGCATAATGATTCCTCATCATGAAATGTAACAATTATTAACTTCATTTATAAACAGTTTCACTTTGTTATACTTCTTGTCGACATATCCATCAATCCATATGCATTTCACAGTATTCTTTTTTTCTTCGTTGCATTTTCTGTACTTATTTCTCGATTGATGAATCAAAAACTAATTAATCCTTTGATTTAAAAATGAGATTCAATTACGAAACAGGAAATTTTATCTTGATAGCGTTTTATTAAAATAAGGGAATCCTTTTTTTTTGTTTTTGAAATTGAAATTTAGAATTCAATTCAATTAAAATATAGATCAATTATTTATTAAATAAATTGAATACTATTTGTACTTACAGTTCTTTAACCATATCCTGTAAAAGTATGAATTTAACATCTGCAAAAGCAATTTCATTTTTAATCTTCGAATTTTTAATAAATTATAAATTAAAGTCTATATGTCAAAGTAAAAATAACTGTAACATCTTTTTTAGACAAAAGTAAAAATAATACTTTCAATTTAATTATTTAATGTTATAAGTCGAATTTTCAATTATTCAATGCAGCATAAAATAGCATATTCATACTTATACTCTGTGTCAATACCCTATTTCAATTAATGAATAACATTGATTTATCTTCACTAAGCTTAAAATAATCTAGTATCAATTGTCAAATATAATTAATATTACAATAATACTCTCTCTTGTATAATACTGGAAGTTTGATTTTATGGATGTTTGGAACAAATACAAAAGTAAATGTAAAAAATCATAATCCTCACAAAAGTTAAGTAAAGTAAAGTTATAAAGTAATTAAAACAAAATTTGAAGTTGAAACTATAAATAAAAGTTCCAACCACTTAATATACACAACAACCTATAACATATAAAATCGTAACATACAATATAGACAGTTCGGTCAAGTTAATGAGAATACAAAATCATTATTCTTTCTACACTCAAATAGTTCCATCAAGTTTGTGATTAATGATAGAAATGGGCGTCGAATATGATATCAGAAAGGTGTCATATAATCCCTCCGTTTACCCTACTTATCGCAGATGGATTTCATTAGAACATTCCATCTCATAAGTCAAACAATATGTATTGACATGTGCTGTGCTTACATATACATTTATATGATTAAGTTTAAACTGAATATTGATTCATCTATAATGAAATACAAATGCGAATGAAGTTCAATTATTTTTAAGAATGCATTTTGATTTGTTTGTTGCTTTTAATGATTGGATGTAATTTTCGAATGTTTTCAAATGAATAATCTGTACACTCACAAGACGAAGAACAAGACGTTGCAGGAAAAGTAAAGTTTAAGAGGAAAAAAATGTCGCATCTTGCGCATGGACTTTATACTTGTTTCCGCAAGTCACCGACTAGACAGAAGCTTTAAGCTTTCACACACCTGTCAAAGAGACTTTGTCGAGTGCGAGATGCTCATCCTCGCTCAGAGAAGGTACTCTCTACAAGGGGTCATGGATACGAAAGAGCTCCGGGGCATCGATTTTCATGCATCCGACAAGATATCGCAGTTATAATACTGCGACGCAAAAATTTGCCGCTGCAACTAATAATGATTCGTCACCGTTATAGTTTCTTTTTTTTAGTTTGTGTTGCGCTTTTGCTATAACGTAAAATAACGCTGACAGCATTAAAAAATGCATCTTTTTTATTCTATTTTACACAAACCATTTTTCAAACTTATTTTATATTTCGTTTATTGTAAAAATGGAAATGAAGTTTTTCTTCTTTTATATTTTTAATACACTTGTATCTGTGAAATATTAATCTATATGTACTGAACATTACAGTAATTAAAATAAAATAAAAAAATAAAAAACGTAATTTTATCTGTACATGTTTTCTTAGTGTATCCACTTTGATAACCTAATATACACAATATCAAATGCCGGAAAGGCATAATATAACGTAACATAGTATTACATATACGTGAATTAGGTTGGAGAATTTGAGACATTTACATATAACGGTAAACATTACTTGCGAGAAACATTTGTTCAACAACATCTTCACCGATTATAACACAAGACAACACATGCTGCGATTCAATTAAACACAGTAATTTTTTAATTTCATATAGTAACATTATACCTTCATATCCAATTCTAATCTGAAACATCTGAGATACGTGTTTACGACTGCTCTAATTTTGACACGAATCACGAAGTCAGAAAAATGAAATGGTATTGCTGGGTGGAAAAAAATAAAATAATCAAGTAACATAAATGTTCGTAAGTATTTTTTGCCTGAATCAAACGCGATATACTTAATTCAAGTAGATTATAGAATTATTTTCATTTTATTTTTTTTTAGTTTATTTATATAATAAAAATGGTGGAAAATGTTGCATAAATTAACGAGTTTTACAAAACCAAATAATGTAGGAAAACTTGAATCTAATTTTCAGAATACAATATTTAAGATCTAGATTAATCTCCGTGTTGTATAGTGCAGAAATAAAAGAATAACGGTGCTGTTAAGTTTAGTATATGAATGCTCGCGACAGATGTATGATGGCATAGCATAATGAGCATCGGTGCATACATGCGCGCTACCTTTGAGCGTGTAAATTCACGGTTTTGAGAGAATCTGCACTTTTGTCTATACGAATAGAATGTACTTGAATATTGCTTATCGAAATTCAAAAATGCGCACATTCGGCGGAAGTTAACGAGACTCCCTATACACATGAATTACAATTTTCATTAACATATTCATGGCTGCAAATTGTGTGACATTTTTTTTATAAATGCGAGATAAAACTACACGTTTTGTTTGATCAGCATTGCCGGTCAATTAAAGCATACGATTGATCTTGTGTTTTTGTTTTTGTACGCAGGTTGATTTGAATATGCATGTTGCGGATATTTCTGAATTACAGATGAACTGATATAAAAAAAACACAATCTGCAATTACTCACAAAATATATTTTTTTATATATTAGAATGTCATTCAAACAAAATATTAACATTTGTCCGTTATCTCAGTTTATTAGAAAATTTCATTTAATTTGTTGATATTTCTTTTATTAAATTCTTTGATTAAACAAACAAAAATAAAAAGAATGAAATATAGTTATCTGGTCAATTAAAATTATATCCGGAAGCCACTGCCATAAAATTGATTAATTGCAAAACTCATTTCAAAAACAATTATTTCATCAAAAAATATAAGCACGGCAGAAAAAAGTGTTTAAAATACATCATCAGGCGTAGTGTTATCTCGCTCATTCGAAAGAAAGTAAATCTATCATTACAAGAAACACAATTTCCAGGTCTGACCATTATGGCTGTAGCTATTAACTTGGTCGTTGGAAAAAAACGCGTCTCAGCAGTCCATAAAAATTATCCGGTTTTATTAAGTAGGATCCGGTTATACAAAGTGGATTTTCTACTCACTATTTCGACAAAGTACCGACGATACCTCGATTCGCAATTTCAAATATCTTTGCCACGAGAAAAGTTGTTTTTTTATTTATTGCGCATTGAAATGCAAATCATAATGTCTTACAATTTTTTTTAAGTTCCAATGTTATATTAAAAATCTATTATAATGATGATTGTATGATATTATTCAAAATAAGTATTTTAATGATACTAAATTGAAGAATATTTGAATATAATTTTATAATTTATAATCAAAAAGTGTAAAGAAAAAATATATAATAACAAAATACGATATAAACGTATTTTTTCATCAATTTTCTATTACACTTTTTTATATTGTATTATACAAAAATGGTAATAGATGAGTATTTTAATGATTTGTAAAAATCAGCATTACTGCTAATTACAGTAATTTTCATGTAAATACTTTTCTTTAGATAAGCCCAAACATTTGTTTTCAAAATTTCTCACTGTCGTTAAGTCGTCTTTACAACTCAAATCCCATAAATTGTCTGCTAAAATTCTCGGGATTCGTTTAATTAAAATTTAAAAGAATTTCTTGCAACTTGTTAAAGAAAAATAACTGTATAACACAATGCACAAAACTGACTTATAAACGTTCACAGTAACAAAGCGTTGTACAAATTTATAAGATCTAAAGGGAATTAATTAAATTCGTTGGTCGGAAAATGAAAGACATCATTAGATAATTTGTTTTGCGTGCCGCTTAAAACATTATTCTAAATGCAAATGAAAACGAACGAACAGAACAAAAAAGCAGAGCTAAAAGGTAAAAAAAATTATAAAAAGGGAAAGAGGGGGATGATGAGAGTTCGACAAATAGAGGAGACGCGACTAGCGAGTAGATGCCACGCGAATTAAATATGCGATAAAAACTCGATTGAGATAAAACGAGATGTTTTCCGCTGAATATTTTAGCCACTCGCGGCTTCTTTGGAAACCTACGCTCTGATTCAACGAACGTGTTAAATCAGTTTCAATTGGCTTATTGAGTCGTCTTATGTGTACATAACTTGCGCGAAATATTGCCTTTCAAAAAGTTTTGCTGCTTATTTTTAATAACCTTATTAAGCTGAATATTTCACGTAAATAAATTCACTTGAGCTAATAAAAGTGCAAACCATTCATGCTATTGATTATTTTATATACTTTGACAAATGTTGCGTCGTTATTTCATTTTGATTATAATATTAATGCATATGTATTAATGTATTTTAATATATTTAATTATTTTAGTATTTTAGTATTTTAATATATTAATGTATATTAATATATTAATGTATTATGTATTAATGCATATAATTTTTGGTTGAACATATAAATACTTTACATTAAGCTGCCATAACACTACATAGAACTTATAATAGATGTTTAATGAACTACATTTTACAGTTATACAATTTTCTACATAACGAGCAGTTCAGTTTATTGTTCATCGCTAATTTTTCGCTCGAATGCGCATTTCAATATTGCAAGTATAAGGCAAATCATTTTAACACTTCCTATCCAAAATGCTCTAGTTCACATTTATCTATGTTGCGTATCAAAATTTGAACTGATATTGTCTTGGAAACAATCCCTCATGTAACAAAATATACGCACAAATATATGTAAAATAGATAAAATATATTTTCCATACATCTTTAAATACATTAAAATATATTTGTTCAGAAATATACGTAAAAATATATTATAATATGTGTGAAAATGTATGTGAAAATTTATTTGAATGTATAAAAATATATTCAAAACAAATTTTGTCGTACAAAAGAGATAGAACATAAAAAGTAAAATTACTCCTTCAAAAAATATAAATAAAATGTATTAACTTTATGTATAATTTTATTTACTTTTAATAAAATTTAGTTACATTAGATCCAATGAGATAATTCCTTTAAAATTTTGCACACTTATTCTCTATGAGTTTTATTTAAACATATTAAAATTTCAAGCAATTCCGAACGTGGGATTGTATTTTAAATCGTCAAATTGCAAAATTACCATAAGACTCAATGTATTTTGTTCTGATTTGGAACAATTTTTTGCTTAAAAACCAATAAGATAATCTTTTTAAACATTTGTAGAGTGTTATAATAATATTTTTTTAAACAAATTCTTATCGCTAAATTAGTTCATGCTTCAACCTCCTTAAGGGGTTACACGAGTCCAGAAAGCGAAAAAAACGACTATTTTCAATGTTGATTTTTTTATAAATAAATATTTCGAAAATTCTTGAAACAAGTAACATTTACTAATACAAGTATTAATAAGTTAAAAATCGGTCGATCATTAAAATATATTTCAAAATGGCGGATTCCTCTCCCCCCTTTCTCAAATCGCTCCCGCGCCAACATGCCTGCCTGTTTTGCACGATAAGTCCCTAAAAAATAAAAATAATCAAATTTTCTTTATCGTACTTGTTCAGAGGTCTTCTCGCTACAAACTGTCGGGCCAATTTTTTGAATTTTTCAACATTACGCAAATGGAAGCATCCCGACTAGAAATGTTTAAAGGCGTACCTTGAATGTTTGAAGGCCCTTTAATGGAAAATCGAATTTAAGGTTGCATTTTCAGGTTTTGTAAAGGCCCACAAAAGTTTTACCTTTAAAGACCGATAT
>JABFPJ010001875.1:0-22503 GCA_022817425.1 Gryon sp. ZL-2020 | reverse complement strand
TGATATAACAGAAGATATATATACGTACATAATGCTTTTTTCACTTTCTCATATACTCATTTTTTACCTTCTCGTTATACATTACTTATGATTTTCATGTTTCAAAAAGTGACATCTAATACAAGAGACATTTCTTTTTCTGTCATGCGCAGTCATTTGAAGTCATATCGTATTAGAAGTCTATAATAATAATTATGAAGGATCATGGACTTTTTCAAGAATTAAATTTTCACTGAATAAGAAGTAAAATAAAAGTAAAAATATAGAAAATTATTTTTTAAAGTGATCTTACCATTTAAAATGAAGAAACAAAACGAATATTTTTTTTTCATTCAATAAAATTAAAATTGAAAAATCAAAAGTAATGCAAAAAAGGAAAATAAAAACTTCATAAAAGCTTTTTTTTAATTTTAATTCGGTCTTTGTTGTCGCGTAACATGACATTGCAAGTCCCAAAAAACGCGTCAGCACTTCTCTGTATGAAAATATCTTAACAAGCTTTAAATAGGAGTAATGTGTATCGTTAATAGCCCTCTAATCTCACGCCATAATACATTGTGGATCCAAACGAAATGAATGAGACAACATATGAAGTAAAAAAGTTCAAATAATTAAATCAAATTGTCAGAAAATTACATTTCATTGCTGTGATTGCTGCAAATTATTGGAATTAACGTTACGATATTAAGATTTGTTGATAATATTTTGGATGTTATGATTTTTACTTTTTCATTGACTAAATTATTTTTTACAACAACTTTTTTCAATTTCATTAAGGTCTTTATCATCACATATAATCATAAAAATTTTCTTATAGTAATTTCATAGTAATTTCCTTATTTTATAACAAAATAAAAATAAGGTAATTAATTTAACTCTAAATAAAGAAATAATTTCTCTGGATCAATGACGATTTGATATTCAATCCTTCAGATTCAAAACTTGAGATAAAATACTAATGTAAATCAAAAATCTAACATTACTTAAAACCCAGACCTTAGTTAGAATCGCACTATAATTTTATCTAAATAATTCAAAAACAAATGTTTGAATACATATTATTATCTATAAATTCTATGTTATACTATGTCACATATCCATCAAAACTCTGTATCAATCCAAAGTATAATTTTACAATGTTTATATCAGTAAAGAATAGAAGAATAGAATAGAATCATTATACCTCTTAAAAGTCAAAACCATGTGGCTTTGTTTTGCAATCATCTTCAGAAAAAGGCACCACAAAATTAGCCCAATGGAGAAAAATTGAATGAAAATTGGGGAGCCACAGGTGATTAAGTCTTGAAAAGTCATTGACATGGGTTTTGGGTCGTAACATTCGAGCTATCTATCCCGATGCATATATATATATATATATATACACCAAAACCGATTTAAAACGCTTTATTGCTGAACGTAATCGGATTGACAAATCGAAGTGGCTGAAAAGCGTGATTTCTGTTGGATAAACTGTTGAAATGCTAAACTGGTGTAAGAGCTCAATTGGAGATTAGCGCGGGGGCAAGTTTGGCTGAATGACGAAACAAACATCAATAGAGACCAAGCGAGAGGAACAAAAGTAAAGTAATAAAATGCTCTTAACGTGTAACTAATGGCAAAACACGGCATACGGGCGTTCGTATAAGTGCTTTACAAGTACACACAAAGTGAAGACGCATATCAAAAAAACAAAACCCAAAAAAAAGAAAAAAGACGAGAAACAGAGAGAAAAAAAAAAAGAAGAGAAGAAAGCGATCAATAATAAATTGTCGTACGCGTTGCATTTGGCCGAGGTTTGTAAGCGCAAGGAAAGGAAGGGTGGATTGGCAGCAAGAAGCATTGTTACAATTGAATGGGGTTTTATTTGTGTACTGGTGCAAAAGATGCAAGAATGCGACACCACTTTGGAACGTTGAAGAGGCGTGCGTGCGTGCGCCTATAGTTTGTAAGTGCGCTTGGTGCTTATATATTTGACTACACATATATATGCACATATATATATATATATATAATATACTAAAAGAATAAAAAAAGGCTTGAAATACATACAGTTGGGGTACTCACCGTCCTTGGGCGGTGAGGGGCACTGCGGGGCGTACGATCCTAGGTGGTATCCGTAGGCATTGTGCTGGTGCATAGGAGCAAAATGGTAACCAGCGAGGGCGGACCTGGGGCTGGGAAAGCCGGGCTCGCCTGCGTGCTGTTGATTGGCGCTGCCGGGCGCGGAAGCCTGGTGGCTGAGGGAGCCCACCTGGTGCGAGAACTGATGCGCCCCGGGTACATTGTGTCCGCCGGGATAGCTGCCCCGCAAACTGCTCGTGTTATAGATATTGTTGTGCTGAAGCTCGATGAAGGCGGACTTGCCGCTCTGCGAAACCGGGGTACTCGAGGCACTGTCTGCCCCTTGATTGTTGCCCCCTTGTGGACCCGGGGTCACCGTGCCGAGTCCACCGTGGTGCAAGTGTTGCTCCATGTCGGAGGCGGAACTGGCGCCGCCGCCGGCGGACGAGCCGCCGCCACCGCCGCCGCCGCTGTTGTTGCCGCCGGCGCCACTCGCGTTACCGGCGCCAGCCGACGGACCGCCGCCCGACATGCTGTTCGGGGTCGGAGTGCTCGACGGACAGGGGTCGCCCGCCCCGAATGGGCTCCCCAGGTCCGTGAAATTGAGCGTCGTCGTGCTGCTTGGCCGCTCCACCTTAGTCGCGACAAAGTCGCACCTGACCGCACAGTCCTCGACACAGTGCTCAAAACGCAGCCACGGGGCTCCAATTTTGAGAGCTCCTGCTGCTCTTTACGAAATCGACTCGAACAATACACCCTCCGTCGAGATTATTTGCACTCTCACTTTGCCGACGATCCACGAGAGCCCTTCCGATCATACGACGTTATCAATAGCGACGCCGAGACTGAACACATGGTTTTTTTTGTTGTTTGGGGCGGGGGGGGTTTTGTTCGCCCGAAGAACCGCACGGTTTTGACTTGTCACTTGTTATGAACGAAGAACCACACACTATCCCAGGCAAAGCCCGTCGGCTATAAGATGTTCACCGTCGCGAACCGTTTACGTTTGAATTGATAGATATACATATATAAATGCATATATGTATAACTTGTTTTGGTTATCCCTCACATCACCATGGCTAATTGATCTAAGCTAATCGTATTCGTAACACTCAATCAATCAACACTCATAAAGCGATTACTCGACACTCGTAACCAAGCAGATAATTGAGTTTGAATAACGTTGGATAATCCAATTTGCGTGAGCGCAGTCGTTGGCTTAGTAGTCACTGGTTTTATGCAGCCATCGTCGGCAACATGTTGTGGCGCACACACGCCAGGTAGACCCGTTCCGAGGTAAAGACGAGAAACGCGGCCTTACAAAATGCGAAAAACCAATTGCGCAATACCACAATATACAAAATATCCTAGAACTGGGCCTAGAAATAGACGAGAGAGTAAAACGGACAACTCCAGGTGAGGTTACAATTTATCACATATACAGAAGAGCCGTCGCAACGTGGAGCCTCTCGACACACACGACACCAAGGCGTGACGTCAAAATTGTCGTAAATTGCGGTAAAGAGCGCGTGATGATTCACACGGCGGACGCATGGTTTGGTTCCGACGGAAAGTTTTAATGTTGCATCGCAGCACAAGATGCACATGCACTAATCATAAGAGGCAACGTCTACTCCAATCCAATTTTCGCGATCGACCTTTTTTTTCTCCTCTTCTTCTTCTTCCTCCGCTTCTTCTTCTTCTTCTTCTTTCTTTCTTTCGTGTTTTTTTGCTTATCTTTCTCCTTTGCTCACGACGCGCCCGAGAACTTATATCGGCGTCACCATTAAAAATCCGCTGATTGATTGTAACACACAAGACCAATATGCTGAAGATAGCAGATAATCACACGCGTGTCTTTGGCAGTAACTGCAGTGCACACGGCGCGGCGCGGACCGGTATAATGATACATAATGAAGTCTGGGCCTCTCCCCGAGTCAGGCACCTCGATTACCGGAGTTGCCACAACGGCGCCACGCGCGCCCCCGCCCACCGCGTGGAGGACGCTCTCACGGATTGGTCGAACGTATGATCTTGCGTTTGCAAACCCTTGACGTCAGCGTCAACGATTGGCCGAGCGACGACCATTATGGTGTCGACGAGGCGGTCAGGCGCCGCACCGCACCCAGCGCACACCTTCCAATCCATCCCCACATGCGCCACTTACGACGCAAGTCTCGCAAGTCGAGGAGGTAGTTTTTGGAAGGCTTCGTGTTGGTAGGTAGAAAATGGTAGGTAGAGGGTATAGGGATTTGGTAGGTAGGTTGGTAAGTAGGTAGGTAGGTAGGTAGGTAGGTGGTGTTCTTCGTCGCTTCATGGCTCTTTATCTGGATCGCGGGCATATTGCGTACGTCGGTACGCATTATTACCACGGGGGTTTATATCTAGGATTTCTTTTCTGCGGTGAGCTCACGGAAATTTTAGTACTCAACAACCGCCGAGCACCAGCTTTCTTCTTTAAGCTAGTCTCTCTTTCATTCAATAACACTTTTCAGTCCTATCACGTACGAATTTTAGTTCTCTCTTATAAACCCTCCCCGCACCGATACCATACTTTCGATTACATCAATATAAATACTTATTTGTGTGTATGTATGTATGTATATGTATCTTTGTATATTGATATGTGTCTTTATATGTATAGATGTAGGTACTTTTGTATGTATTTTGCGTGTATATAAGAAGAGACCTCGCTCGCAAGTTTCTTTCTAATGGTCAGATTTTCACGCCGAAATACGCCTTCAGAAAACGATACACGGCGTTACAACAACCGGCAATAATAGCAAAACATCGCCGTCACGGTATCATTTTTCTATCCAGAATCGACGTACTGGGATTCATCATGTGCATTTTTTCAGTCACGCTTCTTCACTTTGCGACTTCACGTTTTTGTCCATCGGCGTTTACATTTGCGAGATGCTATTATACCTATGCCTAGATACATGGAAGCTGCCTTTTTTTTCATTTTGCTTTTTTTTCTTTTCACCCCACTGGAGTTTTTAACGCGAAAACAGACGATTTCACTGCGAATCACGTTTTTTCCAATGAAAGTTTTTTTTTTTTCTTTTTAAAAGGAGAAATAGAAATTACATTGGTATGAAGTGGATGTATGTGTATATGTAAAATTGTACGTCTTCAAGATATTTTTTAAACTGAGAGATTTGAATAATTAAAGTAATTTTGCAACAAAGTTAAAGTTGATGGCAACATTGTGGAATTTACTTTTTTAATATTATGACATCATTTTGTCGAGATTAATAATGTGACAGTTAAAGATTGATGCATTGAAATTTTTCATGCATAAAATGCGAGGAAATATGTACCCCAAGAAATTATCTGCAGTTATAGAAAAAAATACTCACTTTACAGCGTACTTTCAACTCAATTTTCTTAATTTAAAATCATCTACCATTACAATGTATTCTTTGTAAAGTTTCATTTTAAATAAAAGATTTTACTATTTATTGTTATAAATATTCCAAGGGGCAATGATACTCTTTTGAATTTCAAAACAATCAAGTATTGTACTGTAGTTTAAGTTATTCACAACAAAAAATAAATATAGAAATTACTTGACTAGAAGCATGTATATATGAATTTGAATGAACACCTAATTAATGTAAGTATATTCCGTTTAATTGAAATAAATATTTCAAGAAATTTAGATATAGTAATTTTCATTAGAACATTATATTGAATGTAAAACAATGATACTGAGGGTGCAAAGTTGTACATTATTTATCATTTATTTCATCAATTCAATATCTATATTTTCACGAAAAGGGAAAATTCATATTCTTATTTGTTACATCAATTTATACATGTGTAATGACCATATACATTCCCACTAAATACATCAGAATAATACAAGGGTGCATATATTTATTAGAAAATTGATCGAGCCTAATATTTTTGTTACATCTTCATGTATACTTTATAATAATAATACGTTTAATATAAAGCGACATACTAATACTTCTCTAAAATTATATGTTTAAATAGTAACGCTAAGGCTATGTGACACATGCACTTCATCAAAATGGATATATCATTAAAATGCTTTGTTTTACACAATTCTTGAATTAATTCTTGTATGTATTACAGGTATACTTGGTAAATGAAAAAGAAAAGAAAAATGTCTTAAAAAGTACCATATTCAAGACATTTTAATCATTATTTTTAATTATTCAAAATTTATAACTAATGATAAGTTAAAAATATTGATTAATAGCTGCTGTATGTATTAGAATAAACAAAATTATGGATATTCAGTTTATGTGTTTCAAATTATTATTTATACAAACATCTTTAATTATATTTATCTGATTTTATTAAAATACATTTCGTATTTATTTGTTGAAGTATTTTTATATATTTAGCATACAAGATATACTAAAATTTATATTTTAATATATATATAAAATATATATAATATGAAATATATACTGTAAAGAAGTTGGATGGAGTTTTAAAAACTGTGATGCAATTTCAAATTTAATATATTAGATTAGTTTTATATGAACACAAATTCCATTATACAATGTACAACATCTTTTTATCCACACATATACCAAACAAAGTATTTGTTATATATATACGAATTTCATTTAATTCTAATTATCTGCGTATGTATAAGTATATATCTTTATTCGCATAAGAATATATGTGCGGTGGTATAATGAGCACCCTCCATTACAACGCATACTACAGTGTAATAATAAGTATCCGAATTTCAAAAATAAGTTTTTTTTTTAATAATTATATTTTAATGGGAAACAAATTTCTTCTATCATAATGATAATAAAAGTCTTATCTTATATTCTTCAATAATCTGCGAAATATGTTTAATGTTAAATATATTTTAACCGTAAAAATTAAAAATGTTTCAAAAATCATTCATAGTTAGAAATATATTTTGGTTTAAATAAATAATTAAGCCTCTCTGAATTTAAATATTATTAAAATTAAACTTTCCAAAAATATTAATAATTTATTAAACTTTGCGTTAAATATTTATTGTTTGATTTAAATAAATAATTATTTATCAAAAGTATTTGGTATAATTGTTTGTTACAACAAATGTCTAAATTCAGTTTATTCTTTTTCATTTTTAATTTTTCGTTTCTTTGAAGTAATTCTTCATAATTATTAAATACAACAAATAAATTATAATTATTATTTATGAAAAAAAAATATCTGCAAAATATATATGAAAAATGTATATTCTTGTATCGATGATATTCATAAGTATATATATAAGATAAGTAATTCAAATTATAAGATTACTCCAGCATAATTTAAGGTTCGTAAACTTTGCGAAAGATTTTGCGACAAACGTAACATTGTGCAATCATTGTCCATGACAGGATCAAACAACACACACAGATGTATTGAAAAGTTTTCGGACGCACAGTAATAAATGTTTCGAAGAAAATTACTATGTAACTTCTTAAAGTCTGACAAAGATAAAAATAAAGCATATAAATAAAAAAATATTGTATCCAAAATAATAAAAAATATGATCTTTAATACTTTTTGGGATGTAAGTAAGTATGTATATAGCTTGCGAATCAGCTAATATGATATTCTATTATTTGTCTAAATTAAACTATTAATTAGATGTAATTCAACGATGCGATTTAAGTTAAATTGTCCGAGGCTGACTCAAAATTGACCTAACCTCTTTTTTCGTTTTGACTATATATTAACCGATTTAAAATGACATTCTTATGTTTAAAGTGTATTTTGCCTAAAAAATAAGCTTATATTAATATAATGTCTTTCACACAGTTGCTAGTTTTTTAAAATATAAAAAAATTATATTTTAAAATATAATTATATTTTTTATATTTAGTTTTTGCTAAATATAAAAAAATAAGAAAAAAAACTTCTTATTTATTATAGGAAAATCGGACATCATTAATAAACTTTCATCATTCGTTGTAAGTATTAATAAATTTAACCGATTAAAAAATTAATAAAAATTAATGAAAAAGCTCAACTTAAGAGTTAACTTTTTTAAATTTACAATGTTTCAAATCTAAAAAAGTATATTTCTACATGTTAATTTGATAAATCAAAAAATTATACTTATTCATAGTATAAATGTGAACATGAAATTGTGGATAGTTTTTTTTACAAACATTTTTCTAATCAAATAGGACATTTTTAAAATCAGTTGTAATTAGAATTTTTTTTATATTTCTCAATATTTTTCTCAATATTAATTATAATAATTAATTTAAGATTTTGCATTTGGCTTCTAAGACCAGTATAAAAGAAGTTGAAGACTGATAAGATATAAAGACTATTTGTATTTTCTCATATAAAAGACAAAATGAAAAATATAAAGTTATAAAGTTTAGAATTGCAGAAGTTTATCTCACCATTGTGTTGTTTGTGAGCACTAATATATATTAACATTTGTTTCAACATTTCATAATGTTTTCCTAGTAACACTGATGCAAGATATATCCAATAGAAACGTGACATTTTCGTATATATGTAAACTAATTATGGTTAACGTTGAATATCTCATTATATATACTACAACTGATATAAAACCAATATACTATTATACTATTAGATGTAATTGAATAATTTATATGTATTATAATTTACAAAAATAAGTGTGTTTTTCCTACAAATTAACCTGTACACAAAATAAAAACAGTATGCAGACTACCAGAATATTATATATTATGTTTATATGATTTTTGTATTAATATTCCTTCAGTGAACAAAATATAGTTCAAAATAAATACACAAATATATGTAAAATAGATACAATATATTTCAAGCAAAAATTAGATATTTTTAAGTATATTCAAATATATATTTTTTTTAATATATGTGAAAATATATGCGAAAATATATTAGAGTTTATAAAAATATATTCAAAAATAAAGCGGCAAAAAGTTAGATATTTTCGCATATATTTTCAAAATATATTTTCCATTGTGGGGGTTATGTTTGAGTATATGCAAAATGTACGTAAAGTGTATGAAACATGAGATCTACCTAGAATTGGCGTAGATTGTACACAAAATTACTTTCCAAACGTCTACTATAGAGGATACAAGGTTTCGCAACTTCTACTAATATACCGTTTTTGTCAGAAATGATTATAAATTATTGGCTCTGATTGACAGTCGTAGTTACATTAACACCATGCCATAATTGGGCCATTTTTTCAAATCTGGTAATTTCCTATTAGTTTGTATCAACATAATATTGTACATATATAGTTATTTTATAATATCAACAATAAGTAATACCAAAGTTCCTTATGTCAAATATATTCCTTATGTCAACTAAATAATGATATTTCTATAAGTTCGTTAATACTGTTCTACACTGACAACTAAAAACCTGAAAATGTACAATTTTCAATTGAATTATTACTGTTCTTAATAGCATTCTGAATCCATCGGCAAAAAATGATCAAATTTTACTGTTAAAAACAATAATTTATGAAGAAAATAACGTAAATATTTATTAAAATAACTTTCATTTTTACTGTTTTTCACAGCAAAATTGATGATTTTTTGCCGATGGATTCAGAATGCTATTAAAGAGTAAAAAATCAAGATCTATGATTGTCAGTGTATGCTCCGATTAAGTACATCCTATAAAAAAAAAGTTTCTTCTTTCTTCAGAAACATTGTTTTGTCAAAACTTCTTTAAAAAATATGTTAAAGAAAATGTTTATCTTAAAAGCAATTAAAAAAGGCAATTTAAATTTGCATATTACAGTGTAATCTAACTTAATTAAAAAAGCTTAAATACAAATTATTGTAACAAATTTTTCTTGCGTTCAGCATATGAAATGAGCAAACTTTTCATGTTAGAAGTCTAGAATATTAACCGTATATATATATATGCAAAATCAAGATTTCCATTTCCAGCACCAACTATTTTTACTTATGTCTTTATTATTTAAAACCTTATTTTTAGCTAATCAGAATGTTTTACCTATATGCTGGACTAAAAATGTTTACTTTGTACACAATGAATGACTTGATTCAATCAAGTCATTCATTGTGTACAATATATGTTTTATATATAATTCACTTGATTTAGATGAATTTCGTCTTTTAATTCCCGCCTTTCGTTCTTTAATGTTATTACACCTCAACGAATAATGTTACAAAAACTTTCAAAAACTATGAACCTACTTGTTGAGTATACTCAAAGAAATTGCAATTTTGAAGGCAATTTCACAGTATTAAATATCAAACCTTATTTGTTCTTTATTTTTTCCTTTTCTGTGATCATACAAATTTCTAAAATGAAGCACCCAGAAACTTGAATGAATATATGTTTATTAATTTCAATGAATGCCTCTAAATTTGAATAAGTGAAAATAAGTTACTTTTTGCAGTTTTTTGCTCATGCAGAGTTAATTATTGACTTCATATTGATTGTGAAGTCGACAATTAACTTCGAAAAACTGAATATTCTTATTCGAATTTTTCAAGTTTAGAAAGTGCACTTACTTATACTAAATGTAATTTAATTTCTAATTTTAAACTTTTCAAAATCTCACATAAAATCCAACAAAAAATCTCGCAACAAGATTTTCTCACTTTATCAAAAAACTTAAAAAAATACACGTTAAATAAAACAATCACCTAATAAAACTAAATAAAATATGTAATATTTTGTACTGTATCATATACTAATTTTTTACATTAAAATATAATTTTTTTTTACACAGATGTTGAGTTTTCCTCAGATTCATATATGGTATCGTAACTTCTATTATAAATTAAAATTATTTTTATTAGACTTTTATATAGCGCATAATGCAAAAAATAATAAAAAATGATTATGTTATCACAATTCGTTCGTCTTATTCATTTTTGTTAATTCTAATTTCCAGCAACATAATTTTGAATAAGCTAATAATCTAACATTAATAAAATTACAATTTTCCAAACAAAATAAAAACTAAAACTTTACTTAACTTTAACTTTACTTTAACTTTTCTTTTTACTTAACTTTACTTAACTTATTAAACCTTAAAAACCATAACATACAATTATAAGGAAAAAAATGGGATATCATTCAAAGCATTAAATCTTACAAGTTGGATGTAGGAAGCCGAATTTTGTTGAACACAACATTGTAAACTCGAAGTGGTGAAAATGCAAAATGTTCATCATAGATTGGACACGTTGCTTCTCTGCAATTAAGAACATACTCTTTCTTCTTATTCTTTTCGTCTTATTCGCTTCCCTCTCGCAAGTCAATAAGGACTCAGAGACTGGAAAAATTCACGTTTGAGGCACTTGCTATGTGAATGGGTGATCGAAACAAAAGGGCTTCTCAGCGGTACCCGTCAAAAAGTAACGTTATAAAGGCGGAAGGATACAACCTCGAAGGGTGTGGCACGTCACCCTTCATATGGCATTTTGGATGAAAGACCACAGATACCGACTAATATTAGCGCCTTATGTAATTGGAAGCTAATACTCACAGTATAGAGTCAAAAATAAATACCTATCGAACTATCTCCAATTTTAGCTAATTATAAGTATGTGGATTATTTTTCCTGAAAAATGATAACACTTTTTTTCTCTTTTTAATTAAAAATTTCAGCTTCACAAGACAAAGTAAACAGAACATCATTAGGTAAAGGGGTTGATGCTTTACACTAATACATTAGAACAAAATATCAACTTAGTAGGATGAATGAATGTTTTGTTAATTCAAAGTGTGCCGGAAAAGTAGAAAAAACGACTGAATAACGGTGAATTATAATTCCATATCACAGTTGAATTAAATTCTTGTACTAACTAACAAACTTATCTAAAGTGACTAAATACACTGAGACAAATTTTCATGTTTTTTTCATGTTATAACCATAAAAATATAGTTAAACAAAAATTGTTACAAGAACTATATTTATCGTTAGTTTAATAATATTTATGGTTGAAATAACCAAATTTATAATTGGAAATATTTTAAATGAAAAAAAATATTACAACCATAAAATATAGTGAGATTTGGAATTAACTAAATTATTTTATTAATTTTACTATAAAAATATAATTGTTACAACCATATTTTTAGATTATGTTTACTATAAAATATTATAATTTCAAATATACAAAATGACATTTATAAGATTATAAATATAACTGTATAAAATATACTATAAAGATTAAACCATAAATAAATAATTATCACATCCACAATTTATCTTTATTGCAACACTAATAAAAAAACGGAACAGAGCGATTAAATGCTCGAAATTAGTTTCGAGATGGTGTGAGGATTGGTTGTGTTTTGTTTTTCGTCAAGAACAAAAGTCAATCGTTTACTAATTAATAAAATATTATAGTTAAAAAGAGTATATTATTTGGTTACAGTAATTATATTTCATAAGTTGTAATATAAATTTAAGAATAGTAAGAGACAAAAATCACTATTCGATATAGTTAGCAGTACCAAATTTTTGGCTCAGTGTAAAGTAACTAATCTTAGTAATGAAAGAGCTAATAAAATCAATGAACTGTAACAGGACGAAGATTAATGTAAAGTACAAAATTACATTTTGCATAAATATTAAGTTATATATTAAAATGTATATATAAATCGAAAATAAAATATTTAAAATTGATTTTGTGTAATTTACCATTATGAATAAGAATTCACAAAATATCATAAAGATTGCACTCAACAACGACGAAAGTATCATTATATGCAGTTTTTTTCTGCCTACTTCACACATCATGCTATACTATCCTCACTCTATTATCTTGCGGTATAATATTGTACCGCATTTTCCTAAAATATTACGGCTGTTTCTAATTAAGGTGCTTTAATCTAATTGCAATATACAATGATAAATAAGAATTACAAATGTATCATGAAATAATGACCAATGCACGCATCTTAAATGTTACTTTAAGCATTGCATTAGTCATTTCAAAATCTTCATTTTTTATGAATATTATATTTTTTTACTTTTCTATTCTAAACTTAAATATTAAATACTTTTAAGATATGTATTATAATCTATTCAATTATGCAAATTTGTTCTGTCGTTATTTATCAGAGTTTCATTAAGCCTTCATGCTGTTCTCAATAACTGAAAATAATACGTTTTAATTGATTTTATAATGAACAAATTCATACCTTCAATTTTCTTGTACGTAAAAAAAAAGTTTGCCAATTTTTTGCGCAATTAACATGATACAAATTTAATATCACTGTACTCATAATTATATTAATAATCAAAAAGCTATGCAAAAGTATTAATTTGATCATGAGTTTGAACTTTAATTAACTATCAAACCGCTTTACCATTACTGATAAGAAAGATAATAAAATTGCATGATATTTGTAAGCGCATGTGCATAGTTCTTTCAACGTGCACTTAACTAATAACTATGTTCAGAATTTACTATGAGTATATTAATCGCAAAAATAAAATTTTTATGATAAATAAAAAATCTTACGAAATATTTTATCTTTAATAAGCAATACGAAATGTTTTTAAGACTTTTAGTTGAAAACAATATATATGGATAAAAATTATTTATATATGTAATATATATTAGACAAAATTTTATATATTTTACGTTTAATGCAAAAAGTTATTACGTTAAAGAAAAAATTAAAATTATGTACTTTTTTTTCTTAAAGGTATATACTTTTTTATTTCTTCCGATGTTCTTATTCTGATTATTTCAATTTTACACAAAAATGTACATAATGTTATTATATTGTCATTTATTATTACATTTGTTTAATTTTCTATAACTTAAAAACATTTACTTTTATAATTGCTTTTGTTTTCATATACGTATATACCATAATTGTGTACTTGTTTAACTATAAATAAGATGCTAGTTTAGCATTATTAGTATACCATACCTATTAAGGACTGCTACCAGTTGCCACATATAGGCTATTTTGAGCTGTCGGGATGGTGCTTAATCACAGTCTGATTAGATTAATTAGATAAACCCACGAGATTTATATTAGTCTTATATAGTATATACACTTTTATATAATAAAACATTCATTTTACATTTAATCAAATCAAAAAAGACATTGTTTCATTTTCTTTATATATATAACAATAATTACAGCATCACTTACGGCTCTAATAAATTATGCAACATTTTATTAAATCTTAAAAGTAAAAACGATAACATGTCAGTAACTGTATCACACATTAACAATTATCTTTATTTTTATGTTTAATCATACGTGTATAATATGTTATTTTAATGAAATACTGCAACTTTTTACATACAAGAAGTATACTTAAAAAGTGCAAAAATATTTACAAAAAAAGAAAAAAAAGATTTTTTCTTTACTTTTTAATTTCGCGTTTCGTTTTTCGAAAAAAAAAACAATTCCTTGCCAATCAAGACTTCAATAGTTGTTGCCAAAAAATGTATCGGTCGGTCTTCTACATACCCTTAGGCTTGTCACGGCCGCTTTAATTAGAGGAGTCTGGATATTATACGGCTCCAGTGCCAGGGCACTCGGCAGTTCTTTTTCTACGAAGATTTTCACTTAGAAAGAGACCAATGATTGATCATTTTTTCTTCCCGACTACACTCATATTTTTTAACTCTCCGAAAAATAAATTGTTGCAGTAACTGCGAAATTGACAGCTGTTATAATTGCATTAATTAAGTAAGTATTTTTTTCATAAAACATCAATAAACGCATTTTTCGTGTTTTGTGTAGCGTTTCGTTTTGTTAATGAATTAAAAAAATGATTGTAGTTGATATTAATATACATACAAACGAATATGTTTTTAAAATTAACTTACACAAAGTCAATATTTATTGATTAAGGATAATCTGTAATTGAATGTACATTTAATATACAAATCAATGTAAAAACTTGAAAACTTGTGCTTTGCATAAATAACACATAAATAAAGCGAAATTCATGTAAATTTAAATTACATTTAATATATTCACATTAAAACTGAATTTTCATGCACAGGTGTATTAAATTTCGCTTTGATTTGACTATAACAGAAAACTGATAACATAGAGATTCTGGAATCAGTTGTCTCTTTAGTGACGATTTTTCAAATCTCAAATAACAGTGCAATAAAATTAAATTTCTACGAATATTGTTCAAACAATTTTATTTCTATCACAAATTTTGCAAAATAAATATTATTTCAGAAGAAAAATAATATACTTTTTTATTTCAAAATTTAACGTGATATTTTGATAAGTAAAATGATATAATTGAATAATTATTTAAATATTGCAAAAATTAATATTTATACAATAGTTAGTTTTGTGTTCTCTTATATTTTATAATAATAATAATTTTTGTAAATAAATTCCACTTTTTGCACTTATGTACTCGCTTGCGAATTTTTAACTCGAAGATAAACGCCAATGGTCAGATCGTGGTTACTCCGGATGATTGACCCGTCGGTTAGTGAAACAATCAGTCTATTTCAAATTGGTGTGTTACCTTGTTTTATCGTATGATGGAATGTAACATTACAAACCACATTCCATGATACTTTTTTTTAGTCCAAATAACAACAATAAAAAAGTAAATCCTTTTTTAAAGAATATATTTATATAAAGAACGTTAGGCCGAATTCCTTTTCTAAATTACTGGTACATGAATAGTAATAAATAAGTTGAAAATGATACTTCCAAACTTAAAACATGCATCGACTATATACTGATTATTAAATTGTCTTCCCTAACGGAAGAAAATATATTTCGAAATATATGCACAAATATACGTGAATGTGTGCACATGTATTTTCGGCAAAAAGGTATATATTAAATTTATATTTAAAATATATTTCTAAAATACATTTTTAAAAATATAAGTGAAAATATGTGCAAAAATATAGTAAAACATAAAAAATATATTTTAAATATATTTTTAAAATATATTTTAGTGGTAAAAAGTTATATATTTTGGCATACATTTTGATATATCTTTTTCTTTACGGAAGTGCATTAACCCTGAAATATTATAATTCTATATAAAAATATAAATATTTAAATATAATAATTTTTCATGAAACATATTCATACAACACATAGGAAATTTTAATTTATATAAAACTGAAGAAAAATGTACATTTTGTTTTGTTTTGACAAATCGACCGTTGCATTCAAAGACACCTCAATTTTATTTTTTTGTTAATGTTATTTTGCAATTAAAAAAATTAAGCCGGGTTTTAATGGAAAAATCGAAATAGTAACATCATCGTAAATTTCTTAACCTTTTTTAAGAAAATCGCAATAATATACGGCGAGAAACTTTTAATAATGCAGAGACAAGAGGAAGATTTTACGAAAAATTACCCAACTTTTCATTCAAAATTATTGATTTTTTGACGAATTTTTCATGAATGTTTAGTAATTTGTAATGAAAAGTTAAGTAATTTTTCAGAAAATCTTGCTCTCGTCTCTGCATTACCGAAAGTTAAGTAAAATTCATTTGAAAAAACATTAAAATGTATTAAAACTTTTTTGTCGTGTATAGAAATGTGATATAAAAAAGAAAGTTATTATGAAATTAAAAAAAGAAGTCGAGAAAAACAAATAACTTAACCCTCTGACAATTTCATTATTTAAAAACAAAAAACCATCTCAATTGCTAAGATTAAAGTAATCCCAGAAAAATTCAAAATTCTACTTCTTTAGCCGAATTATAAGAATGTAAAAATTGTGATAAATTGGCATTATGAAATTTAAAATTGAATTTTAAAAATTGCAGCTGACTTTAGTCGTCACCTTACAAAATTTGCTATTAAAATATATTCGAATTAGAGTGAATTCAACTTATTATTCTGTATACTGTATATAGTATACTGCGCCAAAATATACTTTTAAAAACGAACAAAAACATTTTTCGTTCTAACAAAGATTTTGTACTTACAATCAAAATACACAATTTTTGTACAATAACACTTATATATCTTAAATGAATAATAAAACTTACAATGTGTATGTAAATGTGTACAAGACACATGGATTTATATAAAATTAGAGATTACTCACATTAGGATATGGATATTGAGGCAAGTATACCATTATAGACTACTTATTGGATCCATATTAGACCCATGATTATATCCTAGTTGAGATATCCCACAAAAGCCGAAAATTAGACCAGTGTCCCATTTTGGACATGTACCCATACTGAATCCAATTATTAGTCTGGAAGACAAAATAGAAAGAAAATTATTATCATGTGAATTAAATTCTACATGGATAGAAAAATAACTATGTATAAAAAAACACCATTCTAAAAAATAATTCGCAAATCGTAAAAAAATAAAAAATGCAATTTCCCATTTCTTTTTTATATACTTTCAGATTCCATTCTTAAACTAAAACATTTTGTCATGAAGAACACACATAATATAACATCATTAATTTGTTGGAAGTTAAGCAATCAAAAACACAAATAAAAGTTGTCGACTACTGAATAAGTAATTAATCATTAGATCTCAATTTGTTTAATTCAATTAGTCAAAATTTTTTGAGTAGCCAATTAAGAGCATAAAATCACACTTCATCAAGAGCATGACTTTTGACACGTACCCGGAATAATAAAAGAAGCGGTCGTGATTTTGCTAAATCATTCAGAGAGCTACCATGATTCATTGATCTAGGGACGCATTTTGCTTTGGACCTTCCACAGGCTGGATGGAATATATGTGCAGCCATACGAAGTTCTCTATTGCTTAACATTTATATCTCTTTTAATAACGATAGGTTGCTGCTGGGCTCTCTCAAGTCATTGACTTATGAATTTATGCCGCATCAGGCTCTTCTTGATGAGTTTTCGAACTGTGTTGCAGAACTTTAAACTTCTATGAGATGGATGTTGTATAAGATGGACGTGAAACGAAATGACGGGTGAAACCGTAAAAAAATTTTTTATCTTATAATCACAGAATCTGTCGTGTATCAAAAAATTTTACAAATTCATTGATATTAACGATATACGGCTTTGCTGAATTTTCGATACTTCAGTGCCATAACTAACTATATTATTAAAAAAAATCTATTAAACTAAAATGTAATCAAGTAAAAACTATTTAGGAATTATTTTATGTGTTTGAATTATTAATTACAGTTGTTCCTTTTCGTTTGTCTTTATAATTAAGCATAATGGAACGTAGGAATTAATGACAATGTTGAGATTGAAAAATGTGTAATGAATAAATGTGGAGCACTCACAAAATAAATAAACCTGTGAAATACTTGATTTCAATGCAAAACTCGGTGCTTCATTTTCCTACATTTTTCTTTCATTACTTGAGTATTTCGTGTAATTTAGTGTTATATTTTGTACATGAATTTTAATTAGAGATTACTACTAATAAATACCGATATTTATTAGTTCATACCGATTTTTTGATATTGAGATTGAATGAAACAATAAATTTTATATAATTTTCAAGTTTGAATGATACATAAGAACTTAACCCATTATACGCCGAATATAAAAAGAGTTATCTTTCTCGTAACTTTTTGTAGATTCTACATGTCGAAATGTATAAAATACAATAAAATTACATTTTTTTTCTTTTTTTGTCAACATGTGTTTATAAAAAATTAAAAAATACTGCAAAGACAATACTTTAAAGCAAAGTAATTAAAAAAAAAAACTAAATTTTCAAATATGAAGTCCTAAATAGAAACACAAAAATCATACACAAAAAAAATTAGAAAAAAGTCCTATAACATCTAGAAATTCTTGTACTAATTAATATAAATTCGCAAAAGTAATGAAAAAATTTACTATATTTATAGTGAACTTTACTTGAAAAACTAACAATTTCTTTGAAAAATATTTTTTATAAAATAAAATTGAAATTTGTTGCTTATTAAAAGGTTTTGAAAAAAGTATAGTTTATCAAAACATTTTTCCTTTCTGCGATAAAATATATTGCAAAAAATAAACTATTTTTCCATCATACATTCAAAAATAAATATTTCGAACGAACAATAAGTCTGTTTTAATGCACAAAAATATGAAAATAGAGTGACACATTTGCGAGGGTTAAAAGCAACAATGGATTATGGAGATGTTGAATGGAAAGCATATTGTACTTATTGAAATTCAGCAGTGCTTGAGAAATTGGTATCGGAAACAGACAATTGATGTTATGTTGAGCGCATCAGCGATTCATTATGACATTTGTGACAAAGTGGGATCCATATATAGGTAACGCAGAAATATATAGGGTAATGAGATAATGTTAACAATAACTAATAAAAAACAATAATAACAAATAATTAGATTTCAAAACATATTTAAAAAGTAATTGCAAGTACTCGAGATGTTAAAATGATGAAAGATACTTGAAATTATAACGAAAAGTTGTGCATAAAAATTGTCATTAAAATTTCGAAGAAAATAATTTTGTATGATTTAAAGACGGTAAGGGTTGTGTAGGAAGTGTAAAAAAGGACTTGAAAAGGTTTAAAAATGGTGTAGAAGGGTTCATCCCCTAGTAGTTATTCACTAACTACAGTCGAGTCAGTCTTTATCCCTCGCTGCTACATAATTGGCCCCTACGCAGTCTCTAGTCTGACGCCAGAGGGATTTCTAGGAGTCGTCGGATAAATCCAGTTTTCGAGATCGTTTATATACCAAGAGAGGAGCCTCGGGCAGAAGTCACTGCTAATCTAATAAAATCCGTTGTTTCACGAATGTTGTAAATGAGAGAAGTGCATGCCTATTTTTCAGTCAAACGATGGCGACCGCAAAGAAAGAGAAAAAAACAAGCCAGTTGACACAAAAAGAATGCGCATTTAAGTAAAACAGCTTGTGGCTCTACACGTTACACACTCTTGATATCAAATACTCAAATGAAGTTAATGATTCGTGTTAACTTTAACTTTTAACAATACAAATTTAGTGAAGTGCTAAGGAACATTAGAATTCGTTAAACAACTTTTAGAAATGAAATGTCTAATTTTAAATATTTTTATTGATAAGTTTTTATGATAATACTTTTCAGATGATATTTGACAATATTTCCTTTTTTCGATTTTAAAAATCACATTTTTATTGTATTTGGATTACAAATGCTTTTATGTCTTTTCTGTTTAATTTTAAAAATTTATCACGAATTTTCATCTTAAATCTAAAGACATTTTTGTTAGTTGAATCAAATTATTATAGATTCTTTCTGCTTTTAAAAATCACAATTTATTTCAATCGATCGATTCTAATTTTTGATCTAAGAAAATTATAATAGTTAATATCAAAATGAATATTTGTTTGTTACAATATATATTTTTTAATTTAACTTTTGGGAAAATTTGTGTAAGTTTTTCATCCAAACCACTTTATCCGAAACAAAAAATTATTTAATTATGAAACATAAATTATTGCCATAAGTCAAAACAATTTGTAAATCAATTATACACTTTTTTCTAATATTTTTTCAATGAATGTCTGTCAGCACATCTGTCACAAAGTATGTTTACAGTCATAAAATTAAAAAAATGAGTTCTTCTCAAACACCGTGGACAAAATTTTACCAATTTTCCTGATTATAGATGATTTTTGAAATT
This sequence comes from Gryon sp. ZL-2020, assembly GCA_022817425.1. Lineage (NCBI taxonomy): Eukaryota > Metazoa > Arthropoda > Insecta > Hymenoptera > Scelionidae > Gryon > Gryon sp. ZL-2020. Next base: position 1,881 of record JABFPJ010001875.1, on the reverse strand, counting down.
GCTGTAATCTTTCAATATATAAGAATACAGTTATATCTTTGTAATAAGTTGCTGTTTTCTCCAATAACTAAGTTTAAATCACAATTAAATTTATGTCGTCACTTTACCAACGCGAAGAAAATTGTAATTAAATGTGCAAATATTCAAAATTCACGTTCACAGATTAATAGTAACTTATACTTTTTTTTCAGGCTACTACTACTAACAACAACAATGGATTCGGAGTTAATTGCCATCGACACAAAGTATAGCCGACAATATCATTTTTATACTACCTCGGTTTTGGCTACTAGTAATAGGCCAACGCTGGAGGCACTATCAGTTCCAGTAAAAAACTCTACTTTTAAAAATAAGGAAAAAACAAAAGAGGAAGATTCGTATATATAATTTGCGCCATAATAATATACAAGAAGAAAAAATTTCGGAATTCACTATTTTGGTATTTAGCTTCAAATATCAATAGTATTTTTTATTTTTTTTATTATTTTTTTTTGATCGACTGATCTGCTAATAAAATTAATAAAAAATATTGTATGATAAATAAATATCAAGTTCTGGAAAATATGATTTTGTTAAAATAATGTACGATAAATCGTTACGTAATAAATGTTTATACCTACAATTTTTCTCTTGAAATTTTTCTTCAAAACGTAATTCAAAATGTTTTTTCTTCGTTATTTTTTTCTTTAGAAACTGCGAATAAGTCGTCTTTAACATCTAACATATCCTTCGTAAGACATTGTAATTATTGTAAGAAATCAAAAGTCCTTGAATGTTTCATGATTGTATTACGATCAAAGAATTTTTCCTCGAAGAATGATTTTATTTAGAACAAACGTTTGGTGTTAACAATATGATTTTACATATATTTATATAATACAAATGTATGTAAATACCATCAACTTAACATAAATAACATGAAGAATAAAATGAAGAAAAAATATACAACTCAAAAAAGTAACTAAATTTATTATAGCATTCTAACTTGCACATTGAAATTACTGTAAAAAATCGGTTTAGTATAAACTTATACTTTTAGCTTTTTATAAGCTTTTTTATAATCAAGAAAATGCATGATTTAAACGTAAATGTAAATCGATTACAAATTTACTCTATAAATAAAATATTACTGCAAAAATTAGTATTACATCTATTTATATAATCATAATCCCACATTTAGAATAGAAAAAAGGTATACATGAACAGTTGTTGAGTTAAATTATAAACTATAAAGTCTTAATTAATAACGATGTGTATCATTTAATCAAGTACTACATGTGTACATACTAGGTCATAGAAGTATCATTATATTACAGTACTTCATCTACTTCCAAAATGAAAATGTGCGAATAACTAACTTCCCTCGATGCATACAAATACTCCAAAAATATTGTTTCAAGCTTAAATGTTATCATCCCAACTAACACCTAAAACTCTCTATGGGTGTACATATGTTAAGCATCGCTGAGATACGTTTTATGAGTCATTACATTTCCTCAATCACGTAAAATATAATTTATACGAATTTTATGGTCTCGGGTTAATCGTCAATATATACTCTCTAAATTTAAATGAGTGAAAATTTCACTTATTTGCTGAGTGAAACATTTTTCACTTCAAAAAAGTAAAAATTTGCACTTATTCATAAGTGAAAAAATTTTTCACTTCCAAAGAAGTAAAAAATTTTACTTTTTCATAACTGAAAGAAAATTCACTTTTCCAAAAAGTGGAAAACTACTTTTTCATAAGCTAGAAGTGCATTTCTCAATTAAGTTTCATATTTTAAGTGATAGACTGGTATGGTGGAGAAGACATCGGCCTATCACCTTGGAGACCTGAGTTCGATTCTCGGAGAAATAGAATTTTTTCACTAAGATTTTA
>JABFPJ010001874.1:0-22503 GCA_022817425.1 Gryon sp. ZL-2020 | reverse complement strand
AAGTTGTGGTTGTGATGTGGCTAACCCTATGAGGCCCCCATCAGGGTAGCCTAATAAAAAAAAGTCAATTTTACGTCATGGCAACCAGATGTGGACCTTGTTAGGTTCTTATAAGGCAAACCACATTATGGTATACCTGATTATGGCCATAACGATGCCTAGCGTTACACACATTACATTACCTTATCAGAATATCGCATGTGGTCCTGAGCAGGATGCCACTTTTCGAAAAAACATGATACAGATCAGAAAAACTGAGAACGGGTTTTGTTAAGGCTATCCTTATCATGGTCATACGCTAGATGTGGCATGCCTCATCAAATTTTTACTAGAGTACATTTGTTTCTTCTTGCTTTTTATCAAAGTTCAAAAGTAAATTGAAAAGAATTCATTTATAAATATGGAATTATTTGTTTTACATTTTTAAACAAATGTTCACTGCTCCATAACGTGATTTAAAGTTAATTGAACAGAACATTTATTACAGTGATTAATATTTAGCTTGCGTTCAAACGTAAAAACTTAGATAATTACTGTGCAATATATTTTGCCGATGAAATACATATTAAGCGAATATTTCTTGAGCGCACTCGATATTGCGTGAGTCTCGTCGAATGTAACGATGATGAGACAGCTACGATCCATAGCTAATTTATGACTTCGCCGAGAATTTTCACAGAAAACACATCAAAGTCCAGTAACGGTCAATGCAGCCGCGCATAGAGTGGAGGATCACGGATGGTAAAGCAACCACGGGCTGTGCTAACTACGTTAAAAGTTTTAATATTAGTTTAGTCGACGGCTACGGTAGATTGAGACGTAATTCCAGGTAATACCTCGGTTCTACGAGCTACTTCCAAGCTAATACCGAACGAAACGCTTTCTACAAAGGACCCTCCACTCCGCAGCCCTTAATCTGCATTAAACTCGACGTTCGGTAGCTCAGGAAATGTACACCCACCGCGAAAGAGACACGCTCGTTCGTATTTAGACGACGCTTGTCGCGCGACGCTACTATCACGCCAATATGCCTAGTTTTTCGCGAATACACCAGACAGTATTCTCACGTGTTTTTTACGACTACACTGTCGAGATTGCCTTCTCACTCGCATATTGCGATCTCGCAAAATGCGACGAAGAGTGCACTTTTCAAAGTTTTTATGAAAAAATTTGCCTGTTTCAGAGTAGACATAAACATTATGATTATTATTTCTTTATTTACCTTTTTGGATTACATAAACAAATAATATGTGGATGAGTTAGAATTTATTAATGCTTTTGTTTATAAAACTAACATATCACATGTTAATAACAAACAAGATAAATTATATCTACTATTTATAAATTGTAAAACATATGTTCAAGAATATATATATTCTTGAACAAGAAATGTTGGTTTCAAGATTTGACCAATTTTCATTATACAAATATCATTCTTTACAATTTATATTCCGAATGAAAAAAAAATCTGAATAAACTTTTGTGAACCTCCGTGACAAGCACCTTCATCACTCAGAGCCTTAAAATTTGTCGACAGAATAATTTATTCCATATAAAACCAAAAGCTCTTTTGCGAGCAACTAAATTGTTCCACTAATTAAAAAAGCAATCTCATTACAATCATTTATGCTGTACTTTTGCATCCACATCGTTGAATATGAGAGAAAAAAAAAGAAAACGAGTAGCAATGATTTGCGCACGGTCGAGTATTTGTTACTCTAATTAAAATATGCGCTCTAAGTTCAGTTTGATGAATGTCCTTATCAGTTGGAACGTCGTGTGCAGCAGCGAAGTGCCAGCTGAAAAATGCACCTGTGTCAAGTAATAATTTGCGTGGTCCAAGTGGCAGCGAAGCGAAACGACTCGCGAGGGGTTGACACGGTACTCGACGGGGGGGAGAGAAGGACGAAGCGCTAGAAAATGGCTGCTGTGCCGGCGCTGTGACTGCCTGCAAAAGGAAATAACTCGAGGTGGACCACGCGTTTTGCTTGGAAGCTCGTCTCCGTAGAGGCGGATTCGTGTACCGAGAGCTATATCTAAGCTCTGTCCCTCTTGTCCCTTCGCGCAACTCGTATATGCTTCTCTTTCTCTGCAGCTGCCGAGGCAGTCGATGCGTGCGTACATACACAAGCAAGAAAACTTTTATACTCACCACTACAGCGAAAGCTCTCACACAAACACATACAAGTTCACATGCACATCTACGCGAGCGTCTCTTCGTCTTTGGCGCTGCCTCGTTCTCTTTCTCTCTTTCTCTTTCTCTCTCTTTCGTTCTCTCTCGTCTCTAATCTAACTCCTCACGAGCGTGCTGCGCCCAACTATATAGCACTATCTTCTACGTCAGCGGAACAAAATCCTCCTCCATCTCCATTTCCTACACCTTTTCCTCATCCCAAGCGCTTTTCCTCCTCTGCCTTCTCCTTCATCTCCATCCTCTTGCCTCTCGCCGCATGCCATCTCATTCTTCTCTACGCTGGTCTTCGCCGTTGCCATCGTAGCGATGCTTGTTTCGTGCTCTTGGGGTCGTTCGTGGAAAATCGGTGTTCATCGTCGTACAACCCGGACCACGATATTTCCAACTACCATATAGAATCGCATCCTTGCATCTTTAGGACGCGCCAGCATATATCGACGTTGTGCATCGTTTGTCTTGGAAACACATAAACATCTGCTACTAAATTGCCAAAGAGAAACGTTACTGTGATTTGCTATTGTGTTAAATTGCCGATGGCGACACTTTGAGCACCAAAATGGCGCTTGGTTCTGACGTTATCCAAAATTTAACATCTTGCAAACCGTAAGTTTTATTGTAAATTATAGTATTTATACTTTTTGCATCTTTACGTTATTTATAAAACTGAAATTTGTTATGCCTTTACAGTGTTTGTATGTTTATGATAATTCTTATCCAAAGCCAAATCTCATTTCTTCTTCTCGTTGCAGTTAACCTTTAAAGATCTCTTTCTCTTCTTCAAATTACCGTCGAAGTATACTTTTCAAAGTCATTCACCTAATTCCATCTTGCACAAACAACTTAACAAGTATTCGCGCACACGTTCCCATTACAATGCAAAAGTTGGAGCCTCGTCATCAATGCACTCAAACTGTCGTTCGTCCAAGCATTACTTGCTGTACAAATAATATAATGAATGCATACTTGCAACGAAGAAGAATGTGCACATGGAATTTGGATTTGGTCAAAGTTTCCAAGGTGAAGTGCTTGCGCCTTGTTGGCTGCGTGTTACTTGGCAAAAAGTAGGTGGGGATAGATGTCGGAACTTTGTTCTTGTTCTTGTTCTTACGAACAACTTCGAACCCCCTTCCCCCTGTGCCATTGAACAAACTAGTCTACCTCAACGATACTTACTTCTTTCTTGTTACGCGACTACTAAGTTTCGCATCCACGTTCAGTTACGAAGGTTACGTTGAACTTGGTTGGCTTCCTTTACTCTCCGTTTCTCTTGCAATTGCCTCGCGATCAAATGAATTCCTCTAGACACTTCAAAATATGCTATCATTTTTCGCGGCTGATTTGTATGTCCTTTTACAATTGTTACGTGAGAATCGCAGAAAAGTGTATTGCACTGACATAAGCAATACATTCTAAAGAATATCTGTCTATGATTGATGATAAACAATACTACTAGAAACGAATAGAAATTAGAGAATGAGAGAGATGGAAGTACAGAAACTTCGCAGGGCTTGGGAAGGGGTTCGTAGACGAAGTTTAAACTTGGTTGTCGACTGTCGTTAACAAGGTTTGTCATGAGGCTGGCTCAGTAGTGTCTAGGTCTCTGAGTGTGCCACATCTCGCGGAAACACTTATCTATTCTCTGGTTGCATTATTTCATACTCATCTACCAGGTCAATATACAATAGTCATACCATATCAATCACTGGTGTAATCGTCAGGCTGCACAATACAACATTCTGTCAACTTTTTGTTAACATTATCAAATGTAGTGTTGTGAACTCAATCTTCATCTAGTCTTTAAAGGTGATTCTGCTGTTGATAACGTGAATCATTAGCTCAAACTGAATCAACGGTGTAAAACATTTCATCTCAAGTGTATCAGTTTGAATTCCTCTATGAAACTTCGTCGATTATATCGATTTGTCGAGCCTAATAGAACCAAATTTAAAGCAACCCTAACCTTGCTTAACACCAAAGCGTTCAAAACTTTACTGATAGAAACGTGTGTTGTGTTTGATTTCATAAGTTACATTTGGTTTCGTCTATTACATTAAATCCATTCTTTTTATTTATTAATGTCACCTGTTTTTTACTTAATAATCAACTTATTAGAGTAGTAATAATTTTTAGTCCACTAGGTTACTATGCCTCCAGTAACACAATCATGGTAACCTTTATTTTTTACACGCTGCAAGCAGTTCCCCTCGAACGTCAATTAGATTCTTTCGTGCTCGACACATGGTGTTGTTGCTTTCGTGCGCTCAAATCTCTCCGCGATTTTTCCCTTCTCTTGCGTTGCCTTCACCCAATCGTGCAGTTAATTACAAACATTTAACGCTTACACTTTCCCTGACGAAGCTGAGACATTGCGTCCAAAACATTGCAACCTTTTTTTTCATTTTTTTCATATACCCTAATTCATACGATAACTTGAAGCTCATTTATCGACGTTACAAGATTTTCCTCAGTGGGTTTTGTAAGTATACAGAAATTGTCGTGTTAGATATTATCAGTCTAAAAGAAAGGTCACGCTTTGTTCTCAATAATTATCTGTTCTTGAAGTTGAAATTTTGAAATTAGTTGTAACGCTCTTTGAAAAAGAGAGAGGGACAATAAGATTGTATGTGAGTTAGAGGAAGACAAGAAGAGTTTTGAACGATTGAGGGGGAGTAATTTGGAGTAAAACAGCGTAACGAACGTATCAAACGTGAACGATATCTCAGCGACTTCTTGGCACATAGCGCGTCGGATGCTCGATACGATAGCGTGATCTAATTTGTCGAAGAATGCGCTATCGCGGGCAACTACTCGGCTACGGAGGAAAGGGGTAGGCAATTAATACGACGCGAAGGCATGCACAACGCCAGGCAGTCTCGAAGGTTCGCTTCATTAGGGCTTGCCGCTGGCGCATCACGAGTGAGGGTTCATTTTTAGCCTGCAAACCTATCTTAACCCGTTCGTTGGTTTCCAATTAAGGAGAAATTGTCTATTTTGATCGCTCGCTTTTCATTCTGTCTTCAATTTTTAATCCATTTCTTACGCTTTAATTATTTTTGCCCAAGAAAGTTTACTAGCTTTTTGCGCTCACAAACAATCGATACTTGCTTGATTATTTTGTGTGTATAAGACATTGTGATATGGAGTAATTGTATTATGTTTACTTAAGAAATTAATTAAATTAGAAAAAGCTTTTGTAAACAGGTATATTGTGATTTTGTAAGACAGATATTGCGGGATTAAGTTTACAGCTATTTTGATAATTATATACTTGTCAATATTTCTGTCTGAAGAATAATTATTGTTTCATTGAACTTAAGTCGTCGTTATATTTAGACTTAGAAACTTTTCAAATAGAACATTTATTTCAATAAATGCTGTGATGTACATAGTTAACATTTTTATTTATTAATTGATGAATTTATAAATGATGAAGTGACTACATTATTTCAATCCCTGATGATAGAAAATATATTTAGAAATATTAGCAAAATTTAAATATAAACGAAATATTTGAAATATATTTTACACATATAAAAAACGGTAAAAAGTTATGTATTTTGTCAAATATATTTGTCTCCACAAGGGATGGCATTATGTTTTACGACTGAAATAGTAGTAATCAACAGATACCTGTTTTTTAAAGTTAGAAACTTTATACAATATTTATGATTACTAATGAAGTAGGTTCGGTCAATGATTCGTCAGACACTGATACAGCCAGTTATTGAGCAAATGTAAAGATGGATTATTTTCATTTTAATATTATTACCATAATTATATGATTTTCCGATGGAATCCTGTTATATTGATCATGTAATAGCCACATAATAAGAACTAATTAGTTATTACTTTATACGGATATCAAATAATATCCAACAAAAAAGTATGAAAATGAATAATGTTATAGCTTGTTATAGAACATTTTCTATATTATACATATTACGTATGTATCATGTCAAAATGTGTATAATTAACGTGTATTATACAACTTTTTCTGAAGTAAAGTAACTAAAGCAGATTATTTGTATTTCCGATTTTTTTGGTAGAATCTATTAAAACGTCAATAAGAAATTGTTATGTAATTATGAAGTACGAAGCAGGTGGAATACATTATTTGAAGCTATACTTTTAGTTTTATAACTTCATGTTATTTTTGTCATGCATGATACAAATTGTTAGGAAGTACTAATCTGATATTAAATCATACATAGATGTATTAGAGTAAGCATTCTTAGGTCCTAATGTTTTTCACGACTGAAAAGTGTATCCTAATTCAATAATTGAAGGTTTTCAGTACTATAATGGTTCCCAAGTATATTCCCAAACAATTTTAACTTACTTTAAAACCATTCACCCAATTTACTGAGGAACTCAAAATGTACAAAAGTTGCTTCAACTCTTTAAGGTCAATTTTATTATTTGCAAGTAAAATCCCGTCGCTATTTGGCCATTTACGTGATAAACCTCATACGCAAATTATAAGCACCACAAAAAATATACAGAAACCATATCTAGTCTAGTATTTTTCAGTGGCTTAGTTGGATGCAGGAAATGGTGCAGTAGAAAATGAGTATTGTAAAAGGGACATGAAAAGAAAGGTGAAGCTAAGACGAGAAAGAAGCAGACGTGAAAAATAAGAAAGAGAGAACGTGAGGAGAGGAGAGGAGTGTTCATACGGGATGATGGAAACTCGGGAAGAGGAGGCAAAAGAGGATCCCTCTCCCACGGGTGGTCGCAGACGCGCGCGGGGTGGTCCAATCAGCGACGTCTGTGGCGGGTGGGGCGGACCACCTAACCGCCCTTCTACTCGGTCCTCCTTCCACCTTCGACCTTTTACCTCTCCCGCCGCAAGCAGCTACCCCTACGCGAACGCGAAGCGGCACCGTCGCCGCCACCCCCGGGTTTCCTCCCCCCCACCTAGTAGCGCGTCGACACCACCTCCTCCGGAACGCGCCGATCTCACGACCCCCGTGGGCTCTGCCGACCACCCAAGACAAGTACCCGCTAGATATTCCCAGCATGAGCGCCGATTGTTACCACTATTCGGTCTGCTTCACGGTCCACGATCTGGCCCCATTGTCGTTTGCGTGCGCCAAAAATCATCAAGGTCATTTTAATTAAATCGCGAAACAAAAAACGCTCGCGCGAGTAACGCGAGCTATAATATTGAGAACAGAGGACAATTGTAGTATCGCAAACAGTGATTCTTGCAGTTCAAACAGTTTCACGGTGCCCAACCATGTTGGCCGATTCGGCGAGATGAGTTTAAGGACATACTAGTGCGCGAAGACGGTCAAAATCGACAGGAGAACCGATCTTCGTAAGTAGTAGTTCCTTCTCATTTTTAATAGAGGCAATTGTTACTTGGTTCTGTGGTAAATGTTGTTAAACATCGTGGTTCTTAATAATCTGTCTTACTTGTTCATTATCTTTCGTCGAAAATTGAAAAATTTGCACTAAACATTGATATTTTTTTAATTATAAACGTCGCTTTAATTATAAAACGTCATGTAGAAATAAATTTGATACATTATTTATTCTAGTCAAACAAAATTCTTTTATATTAACAATCTAATTCAAAAATATTTAGTTATTTATTAAATCAAAGCTAGCAATCAAAATTGGTAGCAATATGAAGACAGCTAAGCTGCTATTCTTTCTTTACAAGATGGCGGAAGTTGGTGTCCAGGTAGACACCATAAACATATAATGATCGTTAAAAAAGTTGTATCGTGAATATAAAAATTTTATGTTCACGATATCATTTACAATTTTTAACTTCAAATTAATATTTGTAAAAACATTTTCACAAATAATTATCGAGATTTTATAAATTATATGTAAAAATGTTAAGGATAAAATAATCATATTGACTGAATAATAAGTGTAGACATTTTTGGATAATTTTGTTAATAAAAATCAATAATGTTTAACAAATGCAAACTACTGCAACATGAATTTCTCGGGAATTCCTCGCGCACTCTCCTTCTCGAAGTTTCCTGTTTGACCAAAATGGCGTATACCTACTGCTGTGATGAGAAAATTCAGCTTACATCAGAAAATCAATTTCACAAGATTTGAAATTTTCCGGTATATTATTTAACATTAATTGCATTTGATATTTTTATTTATTTTATATTAACATATTGTATTAATAAATACGTCGGTCTGAATCAAGATTTTACTACTGATTTTTAACACACAATTGCTCAGTAATATTTCTTAGTGTAATTTACAATAACCAATATTTCGGTAAAAATTAACAAAATATAATGTCTATATATATTTCATTTTTTTCGATCAATATTAGTTTTGATTAACGTTCAACGTGAAACAAATTCATTTGTCAATATCACTTATGAGTTTTAAGTAGTTTATTTTGACATGTGTCATACATACAGACATTCTATTGCTATTTTTGATTTTTTTTAAATAGACCCTGTAAATAAAGCAACGGTGTTTGATAATGATTATTGTACTTTTGATACGAATTATTTTTCATCAATTTCTTCAATAAACTATTTTCGTATGTGACTCGATTTTCACATTTTGAGATACATTCAGAATTAATATCATTGAAACCATTGCAGATAATGATACAATTTATACTTCCTTTCATATTTCTTAATTGATCGTATTTTGGAATAAATGCTTGAATGATAGATCTATTTTTAATATAGATAGATCAATCATATTGACTGTTTATATTTAGTTATTGTTAGTTTTGCCAAGTTCGATTGTTCAGACAAAATGTATGTATCTATCTACAACCAAAAAAAATATTTTGAAATCATTTTATCATTAATTAAAACCAACAAGTCATTCATAATAAAGAACGAACATTCGCTTCTGTTCATCGTCGATTAAACAAACATTAAGTAACTTCTTCTGTGCGTTCGACTCAATGCTATACGTCACATAAGAAACTCGAGTTAAAGTATACATAACGTATACATTATTTCCGTCGCACATTATTTTCTAGATGACGAATTCGTCATTTATTTGTAAGTCGTTGTATATTTGCTAGACTAAACTTTTTTTCCCTTCCACGTGCATCAAACTCTATTTATTACAAACTTGTGTAAGATCTATACATAATGAATATAAATCCGAATACAATATTCTTGTCAGTTTAAGCACGTTTTACTTTTTCGCAATAACAAGCACGAAACTGGTTATTACGATACCTTGCGTCCTGCGTTAGGTATTAGTATTCGAAAGTTTTGCCCAAACTTTTCTGTCGATGTAGTCGTACGTCGATTTCGCCCCGTTTTTGCATCATTCAATGTGTCTGCAATTCTCTCTGTTTCTCTCTTTTTCTTTCTTTTTTCCTTTTGTTTTGTTTTGCAACAGTTTGCATATAGTTATATGTGTTGGATATTCATTCGCGGATGACTTTTTTCGCAAAAGTTCTTACGAGTGGTTCATATAATGGGAAATACGTTCACGCACGTTATTTGTTTTCCTTGGCATCGTTGTCATTCGTGATATAGGCCGCAGTTACTACTTTGTAGTAAGTCGAACTTGTACGAGTGAGAAATCACAGTCACAAATCATCCGACACTTTTTCCCAACTGTGACGTCCAGCTAAGATAAATTTGCCGACATTAAATCATGTTTATTACTTCGTAATTCTGTGTTTCGTAACTTATTGCACAAGTCAAAACAGTACTACATACTTTATTTATTTGTCTCTCTTGCATTGCAATTAATCGACAATCATTTCATTACTATAAAGCATCGATACTGTTACTGGTATATCTCTAATTTAAAAAAAATCGCTTTTTTTTTATAAATATCAAAGTAACATTTGTTAAAAGACAATATATGTTTGATATTTCTACGATTTCTTCACAAGAATCGGACAGTGGGAAATGAAGAAATATAGGAATATAAAGATAAGTGACGATACAAAAGAGAAATTCTTTGTGCAAGTCCAGGGCACCGAAGTAAGGTACGACAGGGGGGGGGGAGAAAGAAAGGGGGAAGGTCTTGAGCTGAGAAACTTTTCCTGTGTAAAGTACCACGCGGACTGGCTCGAGGTTATGAAATTCTGATGGCTCATAAAATGTAAGAAAATTTACAGACTTCGCTACCTCTCCCTGGCTCTGTTCACTCGCGTCTTTCTCGTCTTCTCTTTGCTTCTCCGGCTTTCTTACTTCTCGTTTTCTAAACGTCCTCGCGCAAGAGAAAGCGACAGGCACACGAAGGAAGAAGTAAAAGACGACCGAGTGGTTGGCAAAGGGGACTGGGACGGATGGAACAAAGTTTCAAACTCGCGGCAATCGATTAGGAACCTTGGAAAAGCCAAATGCAGTTGGTTTTCGACTCGCTGCTTCGTTCGCGGTTGTTTCAATGAGTTAAAAAACCTGCAATATAAGCTAGAATGACAAAAAAAAAACTGTTCGATAATTTAGTTTTAGAAAAGAAATTATCGAAGAATAAAATAAGAAGAAAAATAGTTTTTCAATCAGAGAAATATATTAATATATAGTCTTTGAATTAAACTTACTTAATTTGAATTATATGAACTTTATATAAACATCTTTCCCCAGTTTAGTGTAATAGTAATTTGTCTTTTATTGGAATATAAAATTTACCATCTGATGAACAAAACTGTAGGCTTCATAATAAAGCGTAATAGTTGCAGGGAAGAAGTAAGAGATGTGAGCAATCTCAATTTACGATCATTACAGGCTGACACTACATCCGTTCTATAGTGTCGAGGAAAACGAAGAGGTGGCGATGTTGGAGGTAATACGAGGGGTCGACCGTAGCTTCAAACTTCGGCAACCGACACAGATAAGACCACGGACGAAAGATCGGCGAAAATAGTTTTGCGTCGCGTCAACGTAATTTTCGAGTGATCAAGCCGGTATTCATTTGCAGTTCGACCATAATTAAGTCCCTGGACACACCATTTGCTCCGCCATCGAATCATCAAAAGATGGTCCAATCGGCCCTCTTTTATCACCTAATTTACTCGTGTCTTTCGTTCAAATTTATGTTACTGAAATAACTATAATTGTTATTCTATTATTAACAAAGGCATTTATTTTTTCTAATATGAAATTAGTGAATCCATTTCTTTCATTTCTTTAACAAAGAAAAGATAAATAAAAATAGAATAAATAAATTTTTCTCTCAAATTAATTACTAATTTAATATTCATCTTTTGAATGCTATTATATTTTACAACATTATTTTTGTTTTTTGTGTTTAAAGTATCAAACTTTGTTCATCAAATCTATTCGAAAACGACGAATTCTAAAATACTAAGAAAACAATTGAGTTTGAGCACATATTATCTACATCTCAACTGTAGATGTAACGCAAAGTACTTACCAATCTCGTGCGAATAATTATGTATAAAGTCGATATTACGGCGGAGCTGAGCGGGGGGGGGGGGTGTTCGGGGGAGTGAAAATAGCGGTTCTAGCACGACGACGACGGTATACGTAATGGTGGTGGCTCGCCGCTCAAAATACGTCTAAATATTAATGAGATGTCCCTGCCTACGGCGTATCACGAGCGCTAACTTGGTCCAGGTATATTCATGGTTTCCTTGACGATCAACTGTGTCAGTTCATATGAAAGCGCAGCTACACGTTAGACGATTCATGAATAAAACAGCCGTTAAGGCTGATTAATTGCGAACATCGTGTTTCGACCAGTAACTTTTCATCTAATTAAACATAACACGTTTCGTGTGTCACTCTTATAACCGACTCTTTCATTTTCAGTTTTCGGTCCTTTTCATTTCAACGAAACCTTTTCATTTGCACGTATTACCAACTGGCTACGCGAAAAATGATTAGCGCTGCGACAAATGAGTCGTGACGAAGTCGAAAATGCCACGTTAATTTCATTTTCCATGTCCCAAATAAATATTTGCGACGCCTTCACTTGAGAGAATTATACGCCAAAGTGCGCCTTTTTGATTTATCGCGGTAACGAGTTCCACGGTTTGTGCCCGCTAACAATGAATAATTTGAGTACATTGTGAAGATGTGTTGGTGAAAACAGCACTGGAGGGGGGTGTGGGCCATTGGGGACAGGGGAGGTGAGGACACCCGAACTACCGCTGCGAAACCGTTTACGCTGCCACGACTTGACCCCGATGAGGCATTGTCCTCGTTTACAGGCTATAATAAATTTCATAATATGCGGTGTATGGTCATCTGAAGGATTCAAAGTAGTGCTACACACTTGTGGCAACGTCATTAATTTGTTATCCGTTTTCGCTGGCTTACGCAGACTAAATATCGGACTTTATGTTACTGCGAAAAGGTTGCGAAAATTATGGCAAGATAGAGTCATTTGTTATACGTTAAAGAACACTTTTATCTAAATTACAATTCAAATTAGGGAAATTTGGTTACTTTATATAATGAAATTGGATAAATTAAATATTTTGGTTATAAATATTTAAAAATATTATTGTTAAACAAATTCTGTTAAATTACATCTGTTACATAACAAATTGATTTTTGTTTCTGACTTATTGTCAATAATAGTCTGAAGTACGAGACATATTTGAGTAATCTTATTGGATTATAACCTCATATTTGTCAGAGTGCGTTGGCGTTGTCGTAACACTCGTTGGCAACCGCAAGGAGTGTAGACGAAAATAACAAAGTGATAGTGAAAAGGGTTTGTAACGAGGAGTTACTTGATAGTTAATATAAGGTCTGTCACTTGAAGGACGAAGTGCAGACAGTCTTCTCTGGCGACCCTTGGGAGACACTAATCGCGACTGACAGTCGCACGAGGATTGACGTAGTTTTCGAATTTGTTTCGCACCTTATTAAGTATGTTGAGTTCACTTAACACCCTAATCAACATTAACCTCATCCTTTTCACTTGTTTCATTATTTCAATCACGTTATTACATTTTTACGAAGTTATAGATAAAACACAGAATACAATTCTCCTCATTTTCATCACATTCTAATTAAATTCTGCATTTTTCTTTCATTTTGTATACGAGATTTTACGAAAATAATCACATTATATAGGTACTCTTACTTGAGTTTTTCTAGCCATTTGAGTTTGGTTGGAAAAATTGTTAATCTTATTCGAAGAATTAAGTCGCGGTTTTGACGAAACGAGAAAAGTGAGAATAAAAATAAAAAGAGGGTAATACAATAGACAAAGAAGAGAAGCAGTGTTCGAGAGAGGATTGTGGGAGGGGGGGGGTGCGCTGGTAGCACGTTGAAATGCCCGACGTGAAGGAGCTCGGGCAACTTCTGTCGAGTATTTTCTCGAGACTGTCTCTCACAATTAGAATACTCCAGGGAGCGACTCCCGCTTCATTCGTGAAGACGTGAAGAGGGAGATATAGGTACCTATTACGGCCGGCACCATCAACTTCACCGAAAAGCGACAAAACCTGCGGCATTGGGGTTGCCTTCAAGTATATGAGTTTACGAAACATTTTCGGATTCTTGACACATTTCAAAAACTTTTTTTAATTTTCCTACCTGATTTTTTCGATCTACTTATATACAGTCCCTGATGATATTAGATAAAGGTAAATATTTTTGGAACTAATTATTTCAAAAATCAGTTTTAAAACATTTTTTAATTAAAATGTTGCAAAGCGTTGAAAATAAAATATTTGAAAGAAATGTTTGGACAATTTACAAATCACTGTACACATACTTAATCAATGCTTTTTTCCGTTTATTGAATATTGTTTGAATGGTGATCAAAAATTGATAATCGCGAATCTTTTCAATTGCGTGCATTCAACTGTGCCAAACGAGTGGATATGTATAAGAAAAAGCATTGTTCAATTGAACAAAAAGCTGGGGTGAAAGATAAATAGAAATGTAACAATAAATGAAGTGTGTAGGGATCGAGTAGTCCGAAATATGAACTTGAACAGAGATTCAACCAGAAATAAAGCAGTGCACTTTTATGTAGCGAACAATATTAGAGATATATGAGTGAGTGAAGCAAGCGAAGTGATGAGAGAGCATGAGGTAGATGAATATACCCGTGGCGCCCCAGGTTGGCTCTGATGTGGTCTGCGGGTTGAGCTTAATAACCCTCGGCTCTCGACCTCGTCAAACAAACGCTTCGTAACCGATGCTCGGCTCTTTGCCACGGCTCTTTGGTATCTTCAGCAATATGCCAGTCAAAAGAAAAAGAACGCTTTAATTGTGAATTTCGCACATATTGCGAATCAAGACTAACAATTTCAGCATATTCAACAACTAAAGACGACTTTAGTATTCTTTATTTATACAATAAAAATCGGTCAATCAATGTCCTCCTACTTCAGTCCAATTTTGAACATGGCTGTACTTAGAGTTTTCTTGGACTTATTTTAAATACTTACCTACAAATTACCTAGTTAGGTATTCCCAATATGGGCCTAACGAGGCCTACCTGGATATTTGATGAAATCCAATATTGGCCTAACTAGCCTCAGTAGTAACACCTGGGTTTAGTCAACATTTATGTAAAATATATTTGTTCAAAAATTCATTATAAAGAATCGAACCCAAGACCCGAACGTGAAAGTTAAACATCTGACACACTCAACTAAAAAGACTTCTAATGAAATATTTTCTAAACATTTACTATTGTATAGATAGGCGTACTGTATTGGATCTTAATATGGCCATAGTTGGGCCCTATATTGGCTCTAACCTAACTTTCCAACCTTCCAGCAGATTATACAAAATTGGGCCTACATTGGTCAAATCACATGAGCGATCAATCACACGGAACTGTTTGCTTGAATATTTTTTTCTCGCGTATGAGAAAACTTTTTTTTTCTTCTAATGGCTTAATTTGCTTTCTATCATGATAGCTGATATAATCGCTGGAAACAGCTTTGCAAATTCGCAACGAGTTTCACCACGGGCTCCCCCGCTTTTCTCAAGTATGCACCGTTGCCAAAATCGTTTGGCAAAACGAACGTAGAACGGGGTATCGAGTTATATCGTTGCACCTGCAGAGTGGGAGGCAATGCGAGCGAACACGAGCAAGGCTTTTTGACTGGTACGAACTAGTACCAATATTAAACCTGCACTCACGACCCTTCACCGAGAGAGGAGTATGTAGGTTCCTCTAGGTACCCACCACCCGTCCACGATCAATTAATTCCGAGCATGAATGCTTTTCTAAAGACACCCTCCCCGATCTTCTCTCCTTCTTCCGCTTGCCGTGTCGAACCCACGCACGATCGGATGCGATAAATGATTGCACCGAGACCACCAATGCACCCACACGCGATACGCAAAATACGTCCCAACTCACTTTGTGTCTTTCACTTAAATTTATATATTTTTTGCTGAAGTTCTAAATTATTTTAAAAAATTAAAAATGAATAAAAGTTGTCTGCCTTAATTATTTTTTTCTTAAGATATATTTGCTAATGTAAGTAACTAAATAGCAAATAATGTAATAGTAACATAATTTAGTTACAGTAATATTTAGTTAATTATATTATGTTCCATTAAGAAGTTACGTTTAATAGAACTGTCAAATGTTCTTTCCTTACATAAACTTGATACGATAAATGCAAGCACATCAGAACAACTCTGAATGGAACAAGCATTAGATTGCATTGTAAATGAATTTACATTATTCTTTTGCACGTTAAATGCGTAAGTTGCATCATAAATTTCACCGAAGACGAGAAATAACAAGCGATTAGAATAAATACGAGAAACTATAGTTGAAAGTTCTGGATAAGATCTGACCTGGATACACATTAAGTGATACGTCTGCGAAGGTCAAAGTGGATTTGATTAAAGATAGTCTTTCCAACGCTGATATCTTGAGATCTGCTAGAAGATTTGATTCAATTGATTTAAATGCATATCTTTCTTCAAAATGAAGTCAAATTATAAGATCTCATAATATAATGATGACTAGATCAAATTAGATCAGATGATATCATTTTTCTTATATATAATCAACTAAATGAACTCGAATTCATTTAAGAAATTTCTCCAAATGGCATTATATTAATAGAAAATAAATAGACATAAAATGGATTAGTCGAAGAAGTCGGTTTCATAAAAATGTCTTTATCATAATTAATCGTTGAAATTCTATACACTTTAATATTTGAATCTTCGGTTTGGCAATACAAGTTGTTATCAAAAATAACGCAACAATGTTTTAGTGCTGATGTTATCTTGATTCCCAGATGGGACATGATTACGTTTGCATGCTATAAGGACATATCTGCTGGATATTACAACTCGTATACTCGAGTCGGCTAATCGACTTGCTTGGAATCTTCTCTTTCGTCTAGTTCATTCTCAACCCGCGAATACCATCACCATCAAAACCACATCTAGCACTCGAGGCAATGCGAGTATTTACCGATTCCAATTGGTTTCGTGATTGCGCTCGAGAGACCAGCCTGTTTCGCGAAACTTCAACCCTTCGTAATGTCCGAATATCATAACCTTGAGTGTGGATTCGAATATTCACTCAACACGTTCACTCATTTCATAAATTTGCCGCAAAATATATTATTGTCAATTTCACGAACAATTATTTATTTCAAATTATTTACATTTTAAATGGAATTATTACATGATGAAAATGTACATAAATTATATAAAAAATCGCAATTAAATTTTTTTTTAATATTAAAAAATTGAAGGAAAATATTAAAATGGGATTAAAAATACAATTTTATTTTTGCCTATAAAATTGATTTTAGGTTTTGATACGTCTTGACGCGTTTCTCTTGTCCTCCGTCACAGCAACGTCATTAAACAACTCCCCTGATTACGGATTACGGCCATCAGATTAATTACCGAGCACATGACATTCGTGTTTGGCAATAATTAATTTTCGCAATTATGCTCGCTTTCGTTCCTTCTTAATTACCTATATCCAATACTTTATATTCACTAGAATGAAATCAATGTTATGTGTCTGTAAACTTGAAATTCAAAGAAAAATATTTTGTCTGTTTCAGGTAAATCAACTCTTCCAATTAATCGTAAAATTATATAGTCTACTCTATCGATCGGTAAGTTTTTGTGCACGCAAACTGATTCACTTCAACTACTATTAATTCATTAATCAATTAATCATGCAAAATTGCAAAACCTAGAAAACCAATAAAGAGCGCAAAAAAATGAATTAAAACATAAATAATTCATTTTTATACGACATTATAACTCGTAAAATGAATGAACTATAATTGAATCGTATTTGATAAAAGCTGCCAAAACAATGTTAATTTCCGTATTAAAACATACTTTAATACAAAACTTTTTAACTTTTAAGTACACTTCATTCTTCTTGAAAGTTATGTTTCCTTTTTCAATTGTTTCTACTGTTACGATCGAGTCTCAAGTGTAGCAAGTGGAAAAAATTTAGTCTATGAGTATACTTGTTAATATTTAAATTAATTTAAACAAAAATGAACAGGTGGAAAATATGAATAATTTTTCATCTCGTAAATAGAAGGCTTTAAGTTTGCAAATAAGAATATGTAATGTTTTATTTAATCATACAATAATTTAAAATATTTTTTGCAAGTCTATTTAAAAATTAAATTAAATACAAATTCATACATTTTATTGCACAATTTCGAATATTTTAACGTGTTTTTCTATGTATAATTCACCACAAGGCAGATGTTTTTTCTATACAGCAAGATAATTTACGTGTAAATAGTAATTAGAAAAGAATGTAGGTCACATAGCTGAATGTTAACAAGTCGCTGGCCGCATGATTTTGAATCAGATTATTTTAATTCATCATTATTTATAGTGTAAATTTTACACCACCTATGAAGCGTTGACAATAACTGATTACAATTTATTATTTATTCCAACAATCAAGATTACATTTAATTCGATATAATTAATTTAATTGACCACATAAATAAGTTAATTAGTAAAAGAAAAACTCAAGAGAAAGAAATTATCTAGTATTTATTGTGTCTTGATTCACTAATCTGAGATACAACATATAAAAGGAAATTCCACTGAATGTATACGTATAAAATTTTGGGTGACTAAGACTGTTGTTTCGACATTGCGTGGCTCTTAGGTCGCGTGGACTTTTGCGACAGGCACGGCCTCGCGTGATCCGACGCCCGCACACCGGTGGGAATGGTACATGGTGCATACGTACACGTATACGTACACGTAACCGGCGCTGAAAAATGTAAGAGACGACAATTATGCCCTAAAGGTAATTGTCGACTCGCAATAAATGCCCGCACTATTGTGCGACTCGTTTTGTTAGATCGTTAGAGGTGCATAATATATAGTTTATTTCTCATAAATCAAATTAATATTAGCTTGATCAATCTTACTTTATAAAAATAACAATTAAAAAGAAACAGTTTTTATTTTTTTAATTATTTCAATTTATTATACCATATATATGAAAACAACTCTTGTAATTCAAAACATATATTGTCCATATATTGTTACTATATATATTGATCATATAATGCCCATATAATAGCTATGTATTGAATATATATGAGGCTTATATTGTGACGTATGGAAATATATGTACAAAATGTACAAAAACAAACGTAATATAGTGATAATATAATGATAGTATAGTAAAAAATATTTGTTTCAAATTAATTTTTAGTAATTAATTATGAATAATAAATAGAAAATATTTATTAAAAAAATTAATAAAGTTGAAAGATCAAAAGTATCTAAGCGAAAAGATCAAATGACTCGCGGTAGGTGAAATTTTGTACAATTGGATTTAATCCCTTTTGTCGACCACGAGTGTCGCATTGAGAGTGTTGCGCGAGGCATCGTAAAGACTGCCGCAAAATTAACCGCAAATGTATATTATTTCGATGTTACGCGTATATATCCGTACGTCTAACATGTATTATGAAAGCAGCTGTAGAGCGTCGTTTACTCGATGGATTCACACACACGCAATTTCCCACGTTTGTCCGTGGCACGGCTTACGTATACTAGTGTCTAAGTAGCAGCGTTTATTATATGTAATACAATTGCGTACGTACTTGATACCATATCTCACGTTGCGCTAAACTGTTTCACTCTGGCATGTAATCAAAATTATTCACACCTCAACTATTCGTAGGAATTAATGTTTTCTGTTATTCGTTCTTGCTATTCAACAAAAAAATATTGTTTTTTTTTTAACGAAAAAAGTCGAATTTAGAGGAAAAAAAAGGGTACGAATTGGTAAATAAGTAAGTAAAAATTACTTAATTTGTTTGTAGATTTCGCGAAACTGATTTCAGATCTTACTGTGTATGGTATACCCGTAATTAGTATACAATCATAATGTTCAGACTTGTCTGAGCATTATATGTGTGGCCGGTTGTGTCGTGTCAGCGAGGCTTTGTGTAATTTTCGCGGAAAGAAAAATCGTGGTGTGGCATTTTGAGTGGCAGTCGCATGCTCGCTTGAAAATTATTTCCAAGTGGTCTGAATTTAACGGCTAAAGAACGAAAACAAGGGACAACGTTGCATGACAGATATCGATTCCATAGCCTGATTTCGCGCAACCGTCAGTTTCGACTGCTAAATTTACTTTGGCCAACTTTGCACTTTGACATTCACTTTTTTTTCACCAAACTTCTACAAATTTTTCCTACAAACAAATTCCACAAACACATTTTTGCTTCATTTTCATCGGTTTTTCTATCTGCAATATTTGTAATTTTATTTGAAATTTTAAAACAACGATTTTTTTGCAGTATTTGTTAAGTTATATTTCATTTTTTGAAAAATGCTTTCATTTCATTTTTCATTCATTTAATATAATTTAATTGAAATTTATACTGAAAGTTATTTTTTACTACGAAAAGCCTGAGCTCCTAATGTAAGCAAAAAAGACCTCTCATTGCGTAAAATGATGGCTCAAAAGTTCGCACAGTTATTACAGAACCGTTAATCATACATCCGAAAGCGACAGCGACAAGCAGTCGAACGGACTTAGACGGATTGAATTATCTATAAGACAGACCAGAGTCGTCGTCTCCCGATTGGCTGCGGCCGGAGCTTCAAAGCCATCAATTATTCGGCTTTCGTGTGTCTTTGCCCAGTGTCTACTTATCTACGTCTTCTTCTTTTCGAGCATTGTCTTAAAAAGAAGCTTGCGTGATCGGGAAACATAATTAAGAAGGAACGAGCATTAAAAGATATGGAACAAAGCATCGCTCGACGAACGTCGATAGCGAAAATTTCATCGAGTCGGGAGTTTCGTTGCGTCCCTTTTTCGGTGAAAATTCATTTCCCACCGTTCGATAATTTATAGCACCGATATTTGAGTCTCGCGAGCCGCGATATTGCTGGATAAAATAAGCCATTAAGTCGAACTAAGACGCCGCCCTTTGGTCGAGGGGAGCGGATTTGGGTAGGCAAAAAAAAAGAGACGAAGAAGGCAAACGGGTATATCACAGCAGAGATTTCACTAAGCTTTCGGATTTCGCCCACCCTTACGCTGGCCGGAGCATTATAAAACGCAAATACGTTCCTTGATTAGCTCAGCTAAAATCAACACTGCGACTTCGCGCTGACGTTAAAGTTCGTCGCGATTTTCTCATCAAAAATGGAAAGATCTTAGCTCGTTAACTCGTACTCATCATAATGACATCAATTTTCAAAAAACAAAAAAATGTTTATACATTTTCATAAAATATTTTTTTTTAATTTGTTATAGATGTCTAATTTACTAAAATCATAGTTTATTATAAAAATTGATTAATTAAATTAAAATGTCTGAATCATCGTTCTGACTTGTTGAAGTTGCAATAGAGAACACTTCTAGAATTCGTGTTTTTAAACCCATGACAATAAGCTAATAGCAAATAGTCATCTGTTCATTAGTCTGCATCATTTGTTCATTGTTATTGTTGCAAAGTGGCAATACAATGGTTCGCGATTTGATTTCATGAGTAATTTCGAGATAGCCACTTTGCGCACGAAAAGAGAGAACTCGAATCTGCCAGGGAAGCCTGAAGCGTGCTGCAGTAGTCTGCTTCTAATTAAGCGCCCCCTGCCCTCCGCGGTTCCTTCACTCGTCATCTTTCATCTCGTTCGCATCTCTGCCCCTCTGCCGCCCGCCTCATCCTTCCTTCATCGCTCGGGACCCATGCTCATCATCTCAGACAAAGTTAAGCATCCATCCCACGTGTTCTCCTATTCTTGATTGTTATGTCTTCACACAAGATCATCCTATCTCAGGTAAACTAGTGTTTGTCTACACTTCAACTCATTTATCCAATACCAAATTGTTTACTCTGCAGTCATTATTTTTGCTTTCCTTGGCATCATTGAAAATTCTTGAAAACCCAGAATTTCGACTTTTTTGGCTCGATGTGCTTCGCACAGTCAATCCCACGTTCCTTCGTTTTGTTCTTTAAATTCAATTTTCCCGTTCACATTCTTCCGGGTGCATGCAAATACAAGAGTGAGGAGGGCTCCTAATTAAATTCCTCTCTTTCCTCGAGAAGCTTTTTTTAAGTTTCCTCAACCGCACCTTAATTGCGCGGCAAGCAGACCGGCCGCGGCAACACCGCCAACCAACTGACAAAACCCTTGTCAGCCACTCACTCTTTCCAATCCACTTTGCCGTTTTTTCGCCGCTTGCCATATTTACAAAATTGACTCTTAATTGGCACATAATTATGTAAACAATCCATTTTCATATTATCTTAGAATAAACGTAACAAAAATTCTATAGGATTATATTTAATAATTCATAAACACTTGAAGAAAAGTTCAATAAATCAAAAAAGTTAATTTTTGAATATAGTATATAAATAGTTATATTATCAATACATTATTTCTACACTGTAAAAAAGGTAGTTTATTTTTCAACCATGTTTTCTAGCATATATGCTTCAGTTTTGAAGTTTTAATTTAAAATGCAAGTATATATGCTGTAATTTTAAAGTTCGACTTTAGAATGGACGTATATTACATTTATTTTAAAGTTATAACTTTAAATCTGTGTCTTATATTCAAATCCTTTACTTGAAAATTCAAGTCGCAATTGAAAATTCAAGTTTCAACTTTACAATTGCATTCATAAGTTATATGCGTGGTGCGCAGAATGGTGTGCGCAAGACACATTGTTGCGACACTTTTTCAACACATTGACTCGCATTGAAACAATTTGTCAACAAATGTTTTGAATGAATTCAAAAGTAGTTATTTAAAGCATTTTTATTTTGAAATTACCATAGAAATGTAATCGATGTAGCATTGAAATTGGTAAGAGTATTTAACAATAAAAGTAGTTATTTTAGAATTAAAATTTTAAACATTTAATGGCTATAAAACAGTGTGCCGGTGAATATAACCTCA
>JABFPJ010001873.1:0-22507 GCA_022817425.1 Gryon sp. ZL-2020 | reverse complement strand
AATTTTAGTCTGTATTAGGATTTGTACACTGGTAAATTATAAACTTATATTCATGCGTAATATAAAACTATAATTATAATAAGAAAGCACTTTTATTCTCATTTTGAAAATAACTTTATCATCAAAATATACAAATACAAATTTATCTTTCCTTTCATTTATTATATCATATGATTATTTATGCAACTTTTTCACTTCACTGAAATATTTTAAAATATTCTACTGACAATGTAGCAAATATCACAAGCGAGAATGAAAAATGCGCGACATAACCTCTTATAATTTAAATTTATATTTAGTATTTAGAGAACAAATATTGATCAAATATTGATTCTAATACTAGTCTACAAAATTGATTAATATTTGTGTGTTACTACGTCCGCAGTTTTGACGTAGATTTGATCATTATAATTGATCCATACTTGACTTTTAATTTAGCAATTCTGGAGTTGCTATTAATTTCTCATTGATTACATTTCAATATTTGTTCCATTATTATTGGTCAATTTGCTGGATCCAATGAAATTGAATTAATCTTGGAACCTACGTTTGGTTTAGTGGGAATATTGTATATTAAATTTTATTGTATTTGAACTTGAATGCAATGTTCGGTGATTTTTTTCGTTTAGCTATCAGCGGCCTTGACTGAGATTGCGACACAAGTCATTGTCCTCGTCGCCTACAACAGCCGGTAGTTTATTATCTATCATATGTTTTGTCAAACAAAAAAAAATGCAAGCGACCTTGATAATGGTCTCTGAATGATTTTAAAATGTTGAGTTCACACAGTAAATAATTGTTGCTTACTAATTAGCTCGTAATTTAGAGTTGCTAATTTATTCAAATTTATAATAACCATCTGATATATTATGCGTATCAAAATACTGTTAAACTTTTCGTAGTTTACATAAAGTGGCAAAATATATGCACCTCTCGTTGAAATAAATTTACACAATGCAGCAAAGCTGAGCTGTTTTGGTCGCGTGGCACAAAGATCGTGTGATTTATAAGAGAACTACGAAGATTAGTAGAACTTAAAGTGGGAATGAACAAGTCTTAAGATAACATTTATTCGAAAATCATGCAAAGAGATCGTTCGAATGTTCATTTTCCATTTTCTAATGATGAATTATGCGAAATAAAACTGTTTAATGATTTTTTTATTCATTTAGAATAAACATTTTTATTAATACAAATTACAAACAATTACGATATCAAAGTAAGTAACTATTTATAATTTCATTTAATAAATATAATAACTTTCATATAAATCTTTATGTATAGTTTCTGCTTTGTCTAATACACTGGTCGCAAAAAAAACGCATCACTTTTTTCATCCCAAAAATTGCTAATTTTCAAAAGGCCGTAACTTTGTTAAAAATCTACGAAAATTAACTTTCTTTTTTTAAAATTAAAGGTGAATTCTTCCTCTTTCGATATGTGAAACGAAATTTTTGTTACACGTGACGTTTTAGCTCTATAAACATAACTAAAAAAAATGTAAAAAATGCATCAACTTTAACTGCACTTTTCTGCAAAATTCGCCAAATGAAGCTATTGATTTCGCATCAAAATCAAAAAATTTGTTTCATTCTGAACACATTTAAAAAAAAGAAAGTTAATTTTGGATGAAATTTAACGAAATTACAATTGATTGAAAAAACATGTTTTTTATTAATTTTTGACATTCTTACCTATGACTACTGTATGTTAAATTGTGTTTATGACTTTTTGTACGAGTTTATGTGTGTTTATGAATGCTTATTTGTTTTTATGTCTGATCACGAAGGAAACGCATCACTTTTTTTAAGTAATGCGAAACCACTTTTCAAATGGCTGTAACTTATTGAAAAATTAGTGAAAAAACATGTTTTTTTAATTGCTTGTAATTTTGACAAAAAGCAACGAACAAACAAGTTCTTTTTTAGTAAATTAATCAGACTGAACCGAATTTTTTGATTTCCACACAAAAACAACAAGTTTATTTAGCAATTTTTTTAGAAAAATGCTAATCAAGTTGATGCATTTAAAAAAAAGAGTGTTATTTTTCATTGATTTTTCAATAAGTTACAGCCATTTCAAAAGTGGTAATTTTTTACTTAAAAAATGTGATGCCTTTTTTTTGTCACCAGACATAAAGATACATAAGCATACGTAAACACACATAAACTTGTACAAAAAGTCATAAACACAATTTAACATACAGTAGTCCTAGGTAAAAATGTCAAAAAAACATGTTTCTTTGAATCAATTGTAATTTCGTTAAATTTCATCCAAAATTAACTTTCCTTTTTTTAAATTCGTTCAGAATGAACCAAATTTTTTGATTTTGATGCGAAATCAATAGCTTCATTTGGCGAATTTTGCAGAAAAGTGCAGTTAAAGTTGATGCATTTTTTACATTTTTTTTGGTTATGTTTACAGGGCTAAAACGTAGAGAAATGTCACGTGTAACAAAAATATCGTTTCACATATCGAAAGAGGAAGAATTCACCTTTAATTTTAAAAAAAGGAAGTTAATTTTCGTTGATTTTTAAGAAAGTTACAGCCTTTTGAAAATTAGCAATTTTTGGTTTGAAAAAAGTGATGCGTTTTTTTGCGACCAGTGTATATATCTCCTTGTCCTTCCTTATACATAAGTCTCAACATTTACGAGAACTTGCAAACAACAGCATTGTATAATTTAGCGGTCGAATCATCTCATTACTGAAAAATGAGTGCAAAAAGACAAAACAAACTATAAACATTTCCTCGAAGCATTGCCAAAAAGCAGCTTATCTTTGCGTGCACGAAAAGCCGTTTGCCAGTTGAAGCGAGTTCTTTTCTAATCGATCTAAACTAAAATAATAGTCTAAATTGTTGACGATTCGATTTTTACGATAAAAAAGAATAAGATAAGTGGACGATGGGTGATGAGTGCCCGGCCGCCTGTCGATGGAAACTGAAATGAAGAAAAAGGAAAAAAAACCAAATGTGACATTTTGACTGGCAAGGTTTGACACTGCTACTCGACCCCAATGCATATTTCATGGAATAATAGATCGAGCACTTAACTTGGCAAGATTCGAGTCAGCCATGCCACCCGCTAAATAAATTCACGATATTATTATAAACGATAAAGGAGCCGCGCGAGAAATATTAGGCCTTGTGGGATCGAAAAGTTTGTTGCGCGCTGGGAAATGTCAGTTGAATGAAATATATAGCTCTGCTCATTTTGCCCTTGTTAGAGAACACGTTATATTGTTCTTAGATAGTATGATGATTAATTAGAAGACGAAAAATAAATTAATTTCTGTTTAGATAAAATGAGATTTAGTCATTTGTGATATTATAATGAAATATATACTCTTACAAACTAAAGCTGAAATATGATTAAATTTTAAAATCAATCTTTAAATTAATCTTGTCAATTAATTTTACTTTCAAAAGAAATTTTCATAAGATTATGTATTTGTGTAAAATTAATTCTTTTTAGCGTATTATTTCAAATTAATAATTTTTTTCTTTTTTCTTTTTCACTCTCAGAAATAATAATCTTCATATAAAATTACTGTCAGATTCAATACTTTCCATTTGTATAAATAGGAATCTAAATAATATGATAATATTATTTTGTACAAGAAATTAAAAATATTTTTCAATTAAAAGTAAATTCTACTTTCCTAAATACTATATTTTCTAATGGGAATCATAATCCATTTTTGTGAAGCGGATAGTCATACTCAAAATGTATATCTTTTCTCCGCTTCATTTAGTATACGTTTTATAGTCGTTAACGGCGATTTTGTTTCTACTTTTTTGATTTTGTAAATTTATATTTTTTTCGGTATACCATTTGTGAAATTGTGTAACAAAATCGAATGTTTGTAAAGAAAAAATATACCGGATGACATAATTACAATTTTACAAAGTAAGTGTACCATCCAATTTAAATCTTTTTCTTCTTCACTAATCTAACCTAGAAATGAGATTTCAATCAACACTTTTACTTTCAATTTGTATTGACAAAATATGCAAACTTGTTTAATTAAAAATATTCAAATATAATAAAATATTTATTAATTTACTTATTAAAATAATTAATTAAATTAATAAAATTAATTTAATGTATTTATTATTAAAATATTTATGTATTAAAATGTTGTTCTGATAACATTTTTTCTTGTTAGAAAACACAAAGTCAGAAAACACAAAGTGTCAGATTATGACAAAGCATGTCAAGATTGTTAATTGAGGAAACATTTTCCATAAAATCGTTTTCAGAAGAATCGAAATCGTTTTCATGAAAACTGAAACAATAAAAACGTATTTTCCGCTTCTTATTACCGGATTTCCGTTTATCGATATATTGAATGGATTTTCCACTTAATTCAACCGGATTATGAATATTTCAAATGGTTTTTGCTGAGAGTGATTGTTTGAAAACTTTATTTACAAAATAAGAGGATTGTTTAAAGTGTAAAAATGTATGTACACTCAAATTACCCATTTAAAACATAACAAAATGATTACGTTAACTGAACGTCAAACATTCTCTATGTGCAGTTTATAGTGCCCTTCCTTCAAAGGCTCTCTGCACTCGAGAACTAAGCTAATACTCTGTATAGCGCGTCCCCTTTCATTTTATCCAAACACAAAGTTCTCTCTTTTCCCTATTGATAACACAATGACTATCGCATCTATTTGCACTAGTATTTGTACACGCAAATGCATCGTCAGTGCGAAAGAGTTTATCACTAGTTTGTGAAAATATGTTAACCTAGTGACATAAAGAAAGAAATATATTCGCGATATGATATTTTCGATTCGGGCCGGCAGAAATTCATCTAGAGGTCATCTTATTAAACATTGACCGTATGACTTAGGCTTTTCTCTCAATGAACGTGGTTTTGGAGAAATCACATTGCTTTACTCACAACCCACACGAACGAAAATATATCCAACAATATAAACAGGATATATATTCTATATCTTTTATACATCCAGCATATTTACTAAAAGATATATATTAAGGAAATATATATTTTATATATACCAAACTATATTTTTTATATATCCTAAGATATATCTGGTACGAGATATATAAAATATATAAACATAGATATATATAAATATATATCCTCTGGATATATATCTAGTATTTATATTTTATATATATCCAAAATATATACTGAAAAATGTATTATACAGTTATATTGATTATATAAATTAGACTGTATTATTTATATAATCTGTATATATTAAAATAAATATGTAATAAAATATAGACAATATATATACAAGATATATATTGAATATACTTTTAACTTTACTAAATAATAGTAACATTTTAATCATGAAGTTAAGTAAGTGTCATAGATCCGTGGCAAAGTTCAAGACTACAGATCTCAAAGACTTGGGTTCAATTCTCAGATCCGGAGATTTTTAAAGAAACTGAATAACAAAAATTTATCATAATAAGTTAAATATATAATCAATAATATCAATTTCAATAAAAAATAAAATTATAAATAATTTTTTTTGTTTAAATATTTTGTATAGAAATATAGGAATTATATATCCACAATATATATCTTTTTTATATAAAAAGCGGCAATAAATGTAATATCCAAGATATAAATTTATATATATTTAGTATATAGTCAGAGATATATTTTGTCTATAAAATTTTGGATATATTTTCGTCCGTGTGGGAATATAATATAATTTTTTCAAGGATTACAAATATATATGCGTATACAAATGTATAAACTGTATTACTGAAAGCATTTCTTGTTTTTAGTTAAATGTAAATTTTCAGTATTAAAATCTTGACTTAAAAAGGTTTGTTGATAAAAATGTACATATAATTAAAAGTACATGTAATTGTTATACAGAAATGTATAGCTTTCATTCTTATGATCATAAATCGATTTGTCTTAATGCACAAGGACGACCCAGTTAAAGTAAGTCATGAAAAATCCCGAAATAAATACTGCATGGGTCCAAATTGGATTAAATCATATTTTTTTTCGAATGAATAATATCAAGATAAGAAAATGTCAAACAGGGAGAATTGTATTACTAAGATCAATAGAGATAAATATAGATAATAAAATGATAGTGTCTGTTTCATTTAATATGTCACATTTAAATATATATATGTCAGAAAATTGATTAGTAGAAAAACCAATTGCAAATTTATTTCATAATATTAAATTAATGGTTAGGTAATTTTGATATCCCCATTTTGAAGTATCAGACTTTATGTGAAAATGTTGATCAAAGTCTAATCTTATTTGTTAACTAAATTCAATCAACCGGAGAAAACTACATGAAAAAACCGGATTCTGTATAAACGTGATGATTTTAAAATTGCATCCACTTAGTCGATTACATTTACATTTTTTGTATATAACTTAAACTTAAATTTAAATGATGAAACTGTGCGATAAAAAGTCTTTTATTTTCTACAGCTTTTCCCGACAAATATTGTCGAAAGATTTGTGATGTTTTTTTCTTTCTTAGACTGTAATGCATAGAAGTGAATATTTAAATATTTCTTCACATAATATTCAATAAAACAAAATATAATCGATACCCTCACGGACGAAGATATAAACATCAATTTTATATTTCATTATATACTAACTATTATGACTATAACTACTATGACACCTTATTTAAACGAAATGTACATTTTCAATATATTTTTAACTTAATATATTCTAGTACATTCTTAATATATTTTTAATACATCCCTCATATATTTTTAGTATATTTTTCTATGTAAGAACATATTCTAAATATATTAACAATATATTCACGATGTAATTCCAAAAACGTCAGTTTGAAGGATTTTTTAAAGATATTAAAAATATATTATGAATATATTAAGAATATATTAACAATAGAACATATTTATATAATTATTCGTATTATTTATAATATATTATAAATTTATTCGCAATATATAATTTTTTGCTTTGCTAAAGTAAGAGTAACATAAATAGTTTCAAATAGAAATACAAATTATATAATTAAAAATAATTAATTGTTTGTAAAGTTCTTATCGTTTTGATTTTTTATTTATACAAAGATAAATTTTTGTAACTTCATAATTGGTATATAGAATAATTGATTGATTAGCAGGAAACCATTTTGACAGGAAAAATTGTTTCCCGATAAAAAAATGGTTTCCTGGAAAAAGTTATAAATATAAAAGGTAAGAGATAGTATATAGTATCGGTAATCCTGTATAACTATAGTCATTGAGTTTAAAATCTCTTAAGCTCATTTTATCTGAATGCAATAATTAAGATCAATAATTATATTATGCTCTGAAAATACTATACGAGAAATCAGACATCGTATCAGACTATATGAAACAGCTTATCTCAATTTCTGCATGGTTAACTCAATGCGAAGTATCAGAATATAAAATCTGTGTTCAAGTAAAGCGCGTCTCTAACTCTTTCATTCTCAAAGATAGTAGTTATACCTTTCTAGCAAAAAAATGTCTTTAAACATCAATGCATTTGTATTTTTTTGTAAACGTTTTTGAATTATTATTATGGGAAAATATAATTTTGTCTAAGTAAATATATATTATAAATTTACATTATTAAACAAATTTTCTGTATACTTTTGCTAGAGTAAAACGTATTATTCAGTTATTTAATATTTAAATAAATAACTTCGAAACAGAATTATCGAAATAATATAAATATATATATATATATAAAAAAGAACAAGAAATATATAAATTATAAAAAATGTCATCCAGTATATTGAATTATTAGTAGTCTAAGCATCAACATACAAAGTAGTGTACTAATTACATTTCCCTGTTAATCATTTAACAACTTTCCCTAAGGTGCTAACGATGAAGATAAACGTCTAACTAACAGTAATAAAACACAATTATTCAAAAGTTAGTTAGGTCGAGTAACGCTAGGGCCAGGGCTCGCAAATGCACGTGTGCGTGTGTTTTCCTTCAAAGATCCATTTAGTTTCACGTATATTTACTTACACTTATAAATATAATTCCATCTACGCTCGTATTTTGCGGCTTCTCAATGGTCCTACATATAAACATAAAGCTCTCACACAGTTGCACAAATTTTATGTGGTTAAGAGACCAAATAAAGTAAACGAGTAGGAAAAGCACGAAAAGCTTCTTGGTTTGTTCGCCATCCAGACAGACGGCAAGATGATCCATCCCAGGGGAAAACACGCACCGGATGGAAGTGCTAAGGGAAAGGAGGGGGAGGGGAGGACGATGCAATGTGGAGTGTTTTAGTGGCGCGTGATAAGGGTGGTTAACCCTCTCGAACAGCACAGATGCTGCAGGGCGTCTGCAGTCCCGCACGACGACCCCTTAGATAATATCTTCCGGCACGCGTTCTTTCAGTTGATTTATTCGAAAGCAGCCTGAAGCGGGCTTCAAAATGCAAAAGAGAAGGAGACTCACGTTATGATGAGTGAGAACGAAATAAGGGGGACAGCCACCACTGCATCCAGTATATTTACTTCAATGCGTGTCAGGTGCACGTCGGATTGGGCGGATAAAAGCGCAACCAGCGGCCTTCGATATAAGTCACGCTTGAATAAAAGCAATTTGAACGATACAATTTCGAATTTCGAATGTGCTTATCCAAATAGACAAGCTTCATGCATGATTTTGGCGAAATGTTGGAAGGGGATTAAAACGGATCAAAATTGTTTCAACATATCGAGAAATGAATATTTATGTGTCAATGATAAGGTTTATTGATCAAATGGAAGTTCAGTTAAATAATCAGTGGTTCATTTTTGTTAAACAATTTTTTAATTCTTTATTGAAATGGCTTTTGATATATTGTTAGAATTGTTTGACTTTGTTCTTAATAGTTATAACAAGTATTACATATTTCATACTTTTATAACGTGATTGTAATATTTAGTACATGTATATACTTCAATGAATCCAATTTATCATAATTAGAAAGTAAATAATTCTAATTCAAAAATCAGAGCACGTTGGCAGATTGGGCTTTAAATGCATTTTGGAAATATTATTTATGCGATATTAATTTTTAGTTTATGATGTATTAGTTGACGTTAAATGAAAAATGAAATTATTTGTATAATATATATGAATAATATCACTACAATTTCTTATGTTCTCGTAAAATTTCTATAATTTGAATAAAAGATTGTTTTCAATTTCGTTGATTCGTTTGCGGTCTACATGTGGCATTAAAAAGAGATCGTCAGAATATATTAACCTATAATTCATACTGGGAAAACCTGACTCTCACTCTTTCATTCTTAAATATAAATTGTATAGTTATAACCTTCTAAGAAAAAAATGATTTAATATTCTGTTTTTGTTTAAGCGATAAACATATCATTCGAAATTTGAAGTATTAATAGTATTACACATTAACGTATAAAATAAGATAAGTTATAAACATGTTAGCAACATTTTAACCAGTTAATAAGGAATATTAAAAGTTCTCAAATTTATACGACTAAAGTTTAAAAGCAGTTTTTGATACATAAGTATGCTGTTTATTAATTTTAGAAAATTGATCTAAAATATTGAAAATGGATGAGCAACTTTTAGTATAGAAAATTACATGTTATATCGCTTCAACAGGTGCAATATGTAAAACGAATATCAATCAAGTTAAATTTTAATATAGGTCCACTAAGTTGCAGTTCACTTAACTTCGGCTTAATCGTTATTCGTC
The DNA here is from genome assembly GCA_022817425.1 of Gryon sp. ZL-2020. Taxonomy (NCBI): domain Eukaryota; kingdom Metazoa; phylum Arthropoda; class Insecta; order Hymenoptera; family Scelionidae; genus Gryon; species Gryon sp. ZL-2020. The sequence continues at coordinate 12,791 of JABFPJ010001873.1, read as the reverse complement.
TATTCTTATTAGATCCCGACGAAGTTAACTCGAGATTGGGAGTAATTTGAGTAAAAGTAGCCGATTCCAGGAAAATTGCACTTTCTCGTAACTCAAATTAATCATAAAATTAAATTTTTTGTATTAGAACACAATTTTATCGGATAATGTATATTTCATCTATCATTTCTCTGAAAGTTTTTTGTCACGTATATAATACTATTTTAAAGTTAAAATAATAATGTAGTTTCAAAAGTTTAATCAATAATTCTGTGGTGGAACGCAAAAACAAGTTAAGTGTAATGGAATCCCTATACTTGTTTCCTTTGCACCATAAAATTAATATATAATAAATAATATTTTCAAATATTTCTTACATAGCTTTAACATTATTAGTTTATTAAAAAAAAGAATAATATTTGTAATTTTATTTTCCTCGATATGTAAGTAGTCAATTTTTATCAGCAAAGATTTAAATCAACAATCCATATCCCCCAAAATGTTGATACTATCAAAACTGTTTTGCGTCTAGACTTGAAGTTTACTTTTCCCTTTATCCATTACCTTAGCTTATCCTCCTTCTTCCAATTACCTCCAGCCGTAGCCCTATAAAACAAGAGCAAGAAAGAAAAAGCGAGAAAATGAAAGCCTCTAAAGGTTGGTTCTTTCGTGAAAAACTACGTTGATTTGGTAAAGAGACAGAGAAAGAAAAGAGTGAAAGACAAAAAAAGTGACGCGGGGGTGAGTAGCACCGAGCGTAATGGGGTTGTTCTCTCGTCGGGTTTGGTTTGGCTTCTCTTTCTCGTTTCTTCTCTCTCTCATTCTGAGTCGGTGCGGTAATAGCATAAATCCAAAGTAGATGTGCCGGGCGCCTGCCGCGAGAGAGTAGGGGAACACGAACAGACCGGCCGAGATCGAGCCAAGCGTCGGGTGCTAGAAGAAACGACAGTCGCCACTCGACGCCCGCACAGCACGGAAAGGAGCGAGTGTATGAACAGTACGATTGTGTTTGCCGCATGGTCCCGCGCGATAATCCGGGCCGTGAGCCGAGAACGACCTCGTGAAAAAGCCGCTGAACTTTGCTGCCTCGAACCGGCAGCATTTCAGAGCAACTCAGGGCGGGGGAGGGGGGGTTGCTCGTGACAAGTGCACGTGCCAAAAGGCAGAAGATATGAAATGGGACACTAAACTTGGTGCCGGCAAATTGCACAGAAAAGCCAAGTTAAGTTGAGAGAATTACAATGTTATGTTACTGAGAAACAAAACGGGACGAATCAAGAGAAAGTGAGAGAGATACAGAGAGACACTACGAGGGAGCGTTAACAGAGATAAAAGAAACAGAAGAGACAATCAGCGGGGCCTGTGATCCTGCGATCTGTGGTGTGTGTTTTGTTTTGTGTGTATGTGTGCCACGTGACGATTGACGACAGAATCATTCCAAAATTGGTGTGGTACTGTTGTGTTGCAACAGTTTTCGTGCACATTGTTTTATGACAATTTGTCGCGGCATTTGAGTGACAGTGTCAGTAACGTGAGCAAATTCCAATTGTGGATAAAGTGATTTGGTACGAGACCCCCTTTGGAATTTGGATAAGTGCAACGAGGGATAATTGAGAGACTTTTTTTTAGGGTGAGTAGTAGGATGAGTGTAAGAAGATTTTGCAACATAGTTTGAGGATATCGCGTTTCTTTAAACTTTGTTGGAAGTTTTCCAGTTGTTCTGTTAACTTATTGGGGGATTTAACTTGGAAGATTCTGATATGGATCACCATTTAACATTGAACACAAAAAAAAGACAGTCTTTGAAGACAATTCTCTAGCTTGGCTTTTGGTTGTAGAAAAGAATATATTTGATTGTCAAGATAAAGATGATGCTTAGATAAAATGGATGCGCCTAACATTGTTTCTTGAACTCTTTTTTTTAAATCCTTTATTCATTTATTATCGCACGTTTGATAAAATATCGCACTTTTGATGAAAAATCAAAATAAACTTCTCGATATGTTGAGCTACAATTGGTTTCGTAAGACGAAAATTTTACGAAGGAACGAGTTATTTCAAGCTGAATAGGATTGTGGAATGATTTACTACCCGTGGTGCATTCACTCCGCAAAGCCAAGTGGCTGAAATAACAAATTAACGTAACGAGAGGTGCATTGAATCGCGCGTATTTCAGTAGATCGATGCATTTATACTAGTGTTGTTGTGTTTCCATATAAAAAGGGATATACAAAATAGGAGCAAAAGAATAAATAACTTTGCAATCCTTTAAGCTTACATCAAATTGAAAGTCAATTGAATGAATCAATTGCAAATCACAATTCATCGAAATTCCCTTTTCCATTCGTCTCGGCATACAATAAAGAAAAAAATATTCCACGTACTGCATGTCAAAGTACAATTGTGCGACTTCATATGACTATTTGATCGTATTGTTAACCATTTTACAAATCAGTTAATGTATCATTTACTTTACATTCTTAAAGTCAACTTTTGGCGTTTCTTAGCATTTAAGATGTTATGTAACTTAATGTAAGATAATTTGAAGAGTGTTAATAAATTTAATTAAGACTTAATGTATAGAGTATATACTTATTATTATTATACTATAATAAAAAATTATTATTTACTTGACATTTTGTTTCTTTCAATAAAGGTTTTTTTTGTAAAGTAAAAATAAAAAAAATCATTTGTAACTTATTACTTATTGATGTTTGCAAACTGTACTATCTAAGTAGATATATATGTCAAATATATAGAGAATTTATATGTTGTTAATATGTATTCACTATATCGAATTACAGATTGAGGAATAAGGTCACTTTATTCAAACTAAGAACGCTTTTTTCCAAAGGTCGTATTACATATTTATGCTTAAAGTATACAACCTCTCAGAAGCTGGGCTTCTTACAGGTTTTACTATTAACAGGATCAGATGTTAGCCACCAACATTACAACAGGATCCGAGAAGATTCTCTTCTTTTTCTGTCTATCTCAACTTTTTTCATGTTTTTCTGTCGTTTATCATAGAAGATTTATTGATGATTTATTAATAATCATACTTTTTGCCACAGAAAGGTTTCCTAAGTTTTTTTTGTATTATTTTTTATTTATTAACTTTATTTACTTTAATTACCGCATCTTTATATAATTAAATACGCATTACAATATATAATTTATAAAACTAATTGTAAGTCAATATTGAAACGTAATAACAATTATCAGATGAAAGAAATAGCAAGTTTATAGATTTAATTTTTTTTTGACTTTTACAAAAATGTGTTTTATCGTAGACGTAGTAATATATCCACGATTTTTACTGATTTACTCGATGAATATGAAATAATATATGTATAATTGATATCATTTGAGTTATTTAAATATATTTTCCCAGATAAATTGAATGTAGTTCAATGCAACTCTATATATGCGATATAAATTTAATATCATATTTATAGTACCTGCTTCATTTCATTATGAAACAAATAAAAAAGTTGCAACTAATGCAACATCGATCAAGCACATAATAGAATTGCAGAGAACTAAATAGTAAAAGTTGTCTGTTTAATAAAACATTTCTTATGAACAGAAAATTATTAATATATTCAAATAGTCATTTAAAGTATACAATCAACAAAGGCAATCTGTTTAACCAGTTACTAGTTAACATATATCATATAAATGCAATATTTTTCATAAGACCAAAAAAATGGAAAAATAAGATGAAAGGCAAGTGATATGAATGTTCAAAATGCTGAAATAAAAAAGAGCTACATTTTTCAATATACAAAATACAATTTTGACTGAACATAATTTAGAAATCTGAATTATAGTATCTAAATTGTTAGTTTAACAATATCCAGTTCCTTCAGTACATGGAAAAGCAAAGTGTCGTAACTATCGATTGAGAACTTTGGCACACTTGTCGGCAGTACAATAGAAAAGGGAAAAGGTGTCATGGGTTCATTTAATATAGGGTTCTGATCACGTTATTAAGCCGAACCAACTCTCGTGTGGTCGAGGAAAACTCTTCACACGAGAATCGGACAAGGCGAAACTTCTTTTCTCGGTGAGCAAGAGTAGGCTAAACATGTTCTTTGAAGGAGTTACAAAGTCCCGTTAGCCCATCACCGACTGGACACATTTTATCTGTTTTGTCTTTTTAACTCAGAAGCGGGCATTTGCATTCGCGTCACAATCGCCCAATAATATCTTGTTGCTTGTTATTTGCGGCAGTTTTCACAAATGAATGAAGAGGCAGTCATGAAATTGAAAGTTGAAGGGTTACTATCGCCTTTTGTGAATTAGAGATATTTGTTTCTTTCGTGTCGTTTTTATGACGCTTATTAAAGGAAGGTGAAACGTAAAGAAAATGGGGCCGTCAAAGTTTTTTTCCCCTTTTTTTTCTCAACGCAAGTTATTATCAGAGAAATAATGCTGAATAAAAGAAAGAGGAAGAAAAGATAGTCAAATCTCTCATTTGTTATTGAGCCTTTTTTCAGCGCTTGTTGAATTGTCCGTAAACACGACTGTTTTATTATGACTGACTCAGTTTTCCGAAGAAAACCTTATTCTCAGGTAGAAACGGGTATTCACTGGTTATTGGTAGTAACTGGGTGAGAACTAGTCTAATGTTGGACTATAAATAAAAACGATAATTAATTGTAGCAATTGACTAATTTAATTTACCTTTTTTAAATTATATAATCAATATAAACATTTATCCAAAAAATGGAGCCAAATAAATAATTATATGATAATGGTGAATTAAATTAGATTGAATTTTAGACATTTAATATTGTCTAAATATTAATTAGTTAAATTATTAAATATAATAATTAGTTAAATCATCAATTTACTGACGTTCAATCAGATAAAATATTGTCAATAAAGTTGTTTGTTTTTACGGAAAATATGAATATGTATGATCATTTGTGATAAAGAATCTCTTTTTCTTCAAGTTTCTAAAATAAATTCGATTGGCGTCATGTGATAAGGACGAATTATGTTGGAAAGACGTTCCAAATGAGAAATCTGATGCGATTATAAGCCCGCGTAGCTTGGTTACAAAGGGGTTAACTCCAACAGAAGACGAAAGTTCGATAAATACTACCGTCTATCAAAGAATAGAATCGCTCGAGTACCGCAGCTTCTAGTTGAAAGATTGAAAGTTACTCTCAGTAATGCGAGACCCTGAGATCAATAAAGTAATAACAAATTCCATTAACTGTAAACTCGGAATTAAGATCCCGGTTTTATTAACCTTTTGAATACATTGTAAAGTGATTTTCAAATGTAAAAACGTGAATAATGACTATATATTTTGTTCTTAGCGGTTTAATTGAACTTGAAATAAATCACTGTATAGATGAATAATGCATAAAGAAATGTTTATTCGAAAAGTAATTTTACCTTATTTTTGCAACGCAATTACAGAGGTACATGATTCTGTTAATTTTTGTTGTGCATATTGAACAAATTGTGGAATTAAATTTAACTTGAAATTATAATTTAAGTGTATGTGTGAACAAAGATAAATCTATTAATAATGATAATTATGTGTCAGCTAAACTTTTTGCTTCCAAATAAATTATATTTTTGATGGATATTAGTGACATATTTGCTCTGGAAAAATAAGTTTCAAAAGGAAAGAGACGTGAGAAAGTGAGAAAGACAAGTATGATTGTCGTTTATTATTTAATTTTTTTACGCCAATTAGTTGACTTAATATTATAAATGTTATATTTGGCAATCAATATTAACAATAATATATTAATAATAATAACAATAAAATATTTAATAATTTTTATTTAACGTATATATTTAACTCAATTTTTCTCCTTTTCTTCCTTGTTACGAAATATTATCCCAAAATTGCAATTAACTGATAAAAAGAATTCTGTAATAAAAATGGAACATTTGGAACTGTTAAAAATTAACAATATATTTTGCAGATTATAATAGATTGACAAAGTCTATTCGATGAAATAAATGTGCTTAACAAGTAGGCATATGTAGTGAAAGACCGCAGGTGCAGTCATTATATGGCAATATTATGAGAATGCCGCTGCGTTTTGTAGCTTCCATTGCAATGCGTATCCATGACTGTATTATGATAAAACGTGAATTTAAATGTCGCATTTAATTTCGTTTGATTCCATTCAATTTCTTCTTCCGTTTATAAAATGATATCGAAAAATTAATTTTTTTTTAAGTCAACCAATATACAAGGTAATAAATATAAACATCAAAAATAATAACTTGACAAACACAAATTTCGGGCAACAAAAATTGCCCGAATTTACATAATAAAAATATATTTTCATGTTAATCCAAACATTTATTTTATAATTAACTTTTTAACTAAAGGAATATGCAAACTTCGATACTTTTTATTTTATTTGTCTCTGTATTACTGTTGAATTTTACTGTATTCAAACGTATCAAAATTCAATGTTGAAAATATTCTGAATAACTGAAATTTAATGTTTATGAAAAACAATTAACTTTTGTCATGGAAATTAACGCGCAGAATCCAATTGATATTATTTCCCGAAAATAAAGAAGACTACTGCTTAGTATTCAAATGTTACAGTCGAAAGATCCCGCGGAGATACTTATGGTATAATTAATGAAGAGGAATAAGTTGGTTATACTGGTTATTATAATTCGACGAATTGAAAGTCGAGGTGAGGACGCTATACAACGTGGACGAATAGGTGGCAGACGTGCAAGTGACGCTCTGGTCGCGCGCTCGCACTGCAACACTTTCTAACGAGATCCGATCGGAATATCCGATTCAACGACGACCGACATCGATCTTGAAATCGTGGAGAGAAGTGAACCGCAAAGTCGCAGATTCATCTCACGTCTCTCCTATGGCTTCGACGTCGAAAGTACCTGTCCAGTAGCGCCAAGTGGGTCGACCCTGACACCCTTTTCCAAACATTTTGTGTCAATGAAATTTTTGATTCTCCACTGTATTGGCTTGCGGCTATTCGATATTACCAAAGCTGTTGCTTCCTTATCAAAAATGTCATCATTTTATAAATATAAATGATATAAATAATGTACTTGAGAAAAAAATGCACTGACAATCATAAAACCTGAAAATGTACAATTTTCAATTGAATTATTACTGTTTTTAATAGCATTCTGAATCCATCGGCAAAAAATCATCAAACTTTACTGTTAAAAACAATAATTTATGAAGAAAATAACGTACATATTTCCTAAAATAACTTTCATTTTTACTGTTTTTACAGCAAAAATGATGATTTTTTGCCGATGGATTCAGAATGCTATTAAAAAGAGTAAAAATTCAAGATCTATGATTGTCAGTGTGGTACTGTTAATTAATGATCATTAATGATAATTAATTAATTAAGTATCACAAATGAAAATAAAAAATTCATTAATGAAGTTATTTAAAGATACCGATTCTTGATGAGATATAATTATTAATGACCAATAGATGATTGTATTGTTCATGATAATTATTTATTAATTATCAAATCAATGAAACTGGAAAAAATGAAATTATAACTGTTTGAATTTATTATACAATCATTAATTAATATTTATGATTAAAATGTTTTAATAAAGTAAAGTAATATTAATATAATTTTAAAATTAAAAAATTTTCGAGATTATTTTCATAAGACTTATCATATGAAATCATGTTATTCTGTACTATTTACCGATTTGATTTGTAAATTGATATGATGTTACTATGTGGATGCGTTGAAGATAAAAGTTCCATTCATTTTCTGTCATTAGTCTATATAGTACTATCATTCATAACTATATCTTCCGTCCCATAAAAAGCTTGATTTGAATTGAATCGTAAACATATTTTTATATGATTTTATCGCTTCAATTGAACAAAAATGTTGCAACAGCATTGCAACATGATTACTTACATAAAACATTGCCACAATTTTGCTAGCTCATTTCTCGAACTTTAAATGTTAGAGCGCGTTCGATTGCGCAATTGCGTTATAGTATCATCTTTTTTTCAAGCTGTAAACACTTTATTGTTATTCATTTCATTACTTTTGGCGCATGAGAAGACTACTTCAAGCAAATGGTGCAATGATGTTATATAAATAGAGCACCAAGCGATTTAATAGGGAGTCTTGTATCCACTTTTATAAGTAATTGTAAACACTCAGCAATATTGTCTGATTGATTGGAAGATTATTTTATTTGCTTGTCATAATTTTATTACGAATTTAATATTGTTCCTAACCACTGAATGACTTTTTACATTTTAAGACACTGTCTCACAAATAAAAGTTTTTGATTTATTACGAATTTTAAGTTTGTTTAGAAACAAGTAGTGCTAATCATGTTATTATGTCTATAATGATAAACAAAGACTTTTATGATGATATTGTAATTTTTAACGGTTCTATCTAAAGATAATTAATCAAAAGTAATGTATCTCGAACAAAATTTGTTTTATTTATTTAGAGGTCAGATAATAATACATCGTTTAAAGTTTCTTTTACCTCATTTTTTAATATTTAAGTTGATGGTTTTAATTTTATTAATTTCGTATAATATTGGTGTCATTAATTTTGTTATAAGAAAGTCGAAAATATTCTTTTCACCAGTCAATTTAAATCAATTATAAGCCCTTAAGTAATTATTTATTTAAGTATCATAAATAAAAGTGGAAGAAAAGAAACGTTTTACTGGAATAAAAACTCGTCTAAATGCATTTAATAATTATTTATGGGAATCTGTTTTTTGACTAAATGAATAAAAAATAATACTGTGTTTTGAAATAGGGTATATTTAAAGTATATTAACGTTAAACATATCCTAATTGAATGTAAAAATATGTTGATGCTTCTAACGAAGAAAGTAAAAACTTGATTTGATAAAAGTAAAATTGTACATTCCAAGACAAGTTCATTGGGACATCAAAGGTTATAGCGGTTGTAAATGGAGTACAAGACTGAGAGTTCTCGAATAGTTAATGAAAGTGAAATAAGTTTTGATAAGATAAAAAAATCATTTTCAGCTTTTCTTACAAAACTGAGTTACTATTTTCCATTCAATTAGATCATCTAACCATATATTTACATAAAGCTGATGAAAAATTTACATTTCATTTCAATTGAAAATATTTTATACCATTTCTTTAAACATGTTTTTCTCATACGATTAACTTAATAGAATTTTATAGAGTTTTCGTGTATTTTTCATAAACCAAGCAGATAATACAATATACTTTTTTTCACATCTACACCCAGAGAAAAGAGTCATGAAAATTTACTATATTTTATAGTAGTTTGGGAATTTTTGCAAAAGAGTACAAATTTTACTATGTTTAAGAGTAAATTTCAATATAAACATAGTAAATTTGAACGAAAACATAGTAAAATTCAACGAATACATTGTAAAATTCAATTTAAAACATAGTAAAATTTATATTCTTTTGCAAAAATTCCCAAACTACTATAAAACATAGTAAATTTTCATGACACTTTTCTTTGAGTGTATCTACCTAAATCGAAATATCTTTGGACATATATCTACCTAAACATATACATATAAGTTTGGCAATATATCTGTATTATTTGGATACTTGAATCATTCGCTAATAGAGTTTCTTCTGTAACTCGTCAAGAATAATAATATATTTACGGCAATAAATCCATTCGTTAATCTTTTCAACAAACGAAAAGAATTCAATTATCAGTTTGCCGGTCGCTTTTTGCACAATGACACGAATTTTCAACTTCAACTGAAAACTTCTCAATTTAAATCTGGTTGCGAGAGTGCAGTTTTATAAAGCTGTCAGTTAGCGAAAATGCGGGAACTATGATAAAGCCGACAGTCGTAATCGACGTGTCATTATCGTAAAGAAAAAGCCTCGAAGGCGCGTATATGAATATTGAATCGTCCCGGCTCGCAGATATCTGACGACCGCGTTTAGTAAAAGGGGTTTCTCGTCGACATGAAAGGGAGCGTTCGATAATTGCGATATACAGGCTACCTTTTGCGTCCGGAAACTAATGCCTCCGACAGCGGTCAGCGGCCCAATCAAAGCCAACCAATAGAAGTGCTTGGTTGTCCGAATTCCGTCGTTCGCTTAAATGCGATTAAAATACATGCGAAACGCGCGGTATACAACGATTTTACAAATCGATTTACCGTACCGAGATCTTCCGATTCAATCGACTCTTTTGCAAAGATGGTAGTCAATCGATTGACCAATATCAATGCGTATATTTGTACATACACACGTTCAACAGGGCCTTTCGTTCATTCACTTTGACCGCTAGAACGCGCTCTCCAATCCTATTCGACACGCTATTCATTTGCATCTTTCGATTCGGTCGGCTTTTTATGCGCTAATTTGCGAGCATCACTTCATGCTCGTTCGTATATAGGATTTGCGCGCTTGTTTTAAGACTTGAATATGATTTGTATACAAGAAAAAATATAAATGAAAAAAGGGCCGAAGGAAAAGAAAAAAAGCGTCACACATAATTTATAAGGCTTTTTGCTGGCAAATTCAAGTTGAGAACGAGTTAATTAGAATTTTTTTTTGTATTTTTATTTTTGCAAATCTTTATTTAGTTGAGCAAAATAAAAATAACGCGAATTAACATTGTAAACTTGCGTGATTTCATTACGAGGTTGTTTACACGAAATTTTTAATGAAATACAATTTTTCTGTTAATACAAAATAATGTTACTGATTTTCTATCAGCAGAAATGCAATTTTCTAAAAGTATTCATACCCTGAAAAAAGGTACCTTGAATCAAGTATATTTCACTTGAATGTAGTGGATTATTTTCTCATATATATTTGAGAATAATATTCTTCATAAAAACAAATAGCTTAAGTATTCGAATCAAATTATTTTTCTACGTAAAATTAAGTCATCATATACTTAAATTTAGTATATTTTAAATTGATTGTAGTCCAATTGATCGTTAAATCTATTTGTAGTTAAAATTAAATAAAATCAAAATATACTTAAAATGTAAATAATTTAATAATGTTTTAATTTAAGAAATTATAATTGTACTATGTAATCATTTTTGGTATATATTTTCTTAATTTATTTCAACTTTCCATAGTTTTATTTTTGTATAAGGGATAAGGGGAGTTTTTTTTTAAACCTTTGTATTTATTTTTATTTATTTTTTAAGTACTTTACGCAGGTTTTAATGGAATTTCGCAATCAATTATCGCATGGTGATCGGTGAGACGCTCGCCGTACATTAACGCATGCTGTCGAAGAAAAAACGCAATGATCGGGATTCGAACCAATCACCTAACGAACACCAATCAAAAGCTTAACCCACGGCAAACGTTCGACTGTGCACGAAAATTTCACGCACATATACAATCTCCCACACAAAAATCTCGCATAAGAAGATTCACAAACAAAATGATTACACACTAAAACATTAAACACGATAACTTTAAAAACATATAATTCAAACACAAACATATCATGCACATAATTATCACGCATCATAAAATCAGTCACAATATATTTGCGCATATGAATTTCACGCACAAGCTGAAAAACACACATAAATATCACGCACAATAATATCAAACACAAAATAATCTCGTACATAAATTTCTCGTACAAGTTGAATCTCACACATAAATATCACGCACAACAATATCAAATACAAAATAATCTCGTACATAAATTTCTCCTACAAATTGAATCTCACACATAAATATCACACACAACAATATCAAACACAAAAAATCGCACACACATTAATACAAAATATAATAATAAAACATATAATTATCGCGCACAAAAATATCACACACAAAACATCACACACACAACAATCAAACACAAAACATTCACACACTTAGACTGTTTATTTTTGAAAAAAAAATTTCAATTTGAAGCTCATTTTTGAATATGTTTTAGAAGATGTAAAATCCTGTAATTATGATCAATTATTTTGAAAAAATGTAAAAAAATTTAAAGAGCAATAAAAAATTTTTAAAAAACATCTCATTTTTATGCTTTTTAAGTGATAGATGGCGCCTACATCCTTAATTAATAAAATTATCGATTTTTTCAAATATTCGGATACTAATCGTTAATTAATTTTGTATTTTATGTTTATTTTATACATTCTTATGTAAAATTATTTTTCTTTAGACTTTTATCTTCATTTTTCAAAAAATACAGTCAAGTTTAGATGATTTTCAGCGATTTAACAGCAGTTTTAAAATATTTTATTTTTTGAAAAAACGAGTTCTTAAGAAGAAAAAATTCTGGCACTTTTGTTTACTATTATAGGCGAAGAAGAAAGTGTTTTTTCGGGTTTTTGTGGACGAAGGACAATTTGGAAAATTTTATTTAACACAAATCAACTATTTGAATGACTATTTAAATATAATAGTCTATAGATCTTTATTAAATAAGTATATTGCGATTGTTGTAACATTTTCATTTTATTTAAAACTACACTCGAACCCCTCAAAGTGCACATTCGCTATGTGCACATCCTCGCGACGTGCACGAAATTCACCTCACATCGTGCACGGAAGTTGGCATACGATAATTTGGCGCGCAATTCAAATAATTTTTGTAATAATATGTATGTCAAATGATTTTTTTAAATTAATAGTGATTATTTAATGTATATTATTACAAATAAACAAATATAATTATATAAAATTATAAATAAACAACAAAATTATTCAGATGTCAATTTTATTTTTTAATTTATTTTATGTAACTAACAAATGTTTTATTTATAGTGAATATTAAATATATTAAAATTTTACTTACCGTTGATTTTTT
>JABFPJ010001872.1:0-22514 GCA_022817425.1 Gryon sp. ZL-2020 | reverse complement strand
TTTTTTTTTTTTTTTTTTTTGGCTTCACTTGCGGAGTTTCAGTTCACCACTGTTGATAGCGTTTGAAAATTGGCGTGAATGGGGCGAAAGGGTGGAGAAACTCGTCGTTTGATCTGAATCACTGCTTTACGTATCTCGATTTTACATTGCGTGGGTTCACTTGTGCAAGAAACGGTATTCCAAAATGTCTTCCTCGTCTGAAAAAGTAATACATTTTAATGTATTTATAATTTTAGTTCATTTCACAGATGGATATTTAAAGTATATTTAAAAAAAACTTTTATGTTATTCAACAAATTGTTATTTATTATCAAACAGTAATTTTTATAATTTTCTTAAAATTGTTTCATTTTATTTCTTTAATGTTTCATTATTATATTTTCAACTAAAGAACCTACCTTTTATAATAAAAAAACGATCTTTGATAAATTTAATTTGTTGGTTGAATAATTAATATTTATGAATTTAATAATATAAAATGATTTTAAAAACAATAACAAACAGTCACATTATAACATAAATCTACAATAAATGTAATATAATATATGAAATATTCAAATGGTATTAAAAGGTAATTAATATATATTTATACATATATAATTATATATGGATATAAATGGATACAAGCTGACACGATGCACGAGTGAGCATAATTATAAAAGTGATGTATAATATAAGGGTTTAACAAAAAAATAACGTGAAATACTTACAGGTATCATCTCTGGAATTGTCCGAGTCGTTAGTCTGTGTCTGGCATTCCTCTTGCGTGCGACGCCCTGCGTTCGCCACCGATGCAGCAAGGCACAAAAATTGGTTTTTTCGATTTTTTTGCTTGTATTTTTTATACATGATTTTGTATTTAGATTTCAAAAATCATTCTTTTGTGTTCGAAAAAAATTGGTGCTCGCAAAGCAAACGTAGGTGTCGTGAAACAAGATCAAATCACACATTGCATTTCGTCTGGCGAGGACAATAAAAGAAGTGCACGTTTAACGTTCACGAAACTCAAAATATTGTCGAAATAATATGATTATACAAATTTTGTAAGAAAATTATAAAATATGCCGGATTTCTTAAAATTAATATCTTACATTTCTTTAAGTTTTCAAGTTTCGTGAACATTTATATCCACAAGCTGCTTTTTTATAATTATGAAATAATGATATATTTTACAGCCTGGTACATAATGACAATGATAGTGATAATATAATAATAAAAATAATAATTATAACGGTAAAAGTAATTAAATGTGTAATGATAATTGTAACGATGTTGAAGACGATAACAACGATAAATTTAAGACAAGTTAAATATAATTCAAACTTAGTCCTGAATTAAATGCTTTTTGATAATATAGTGATTTTTTGTTAGTTTTCAATCTGTCGTAGACGAGTCATTATTTACATTATATTAGAAGATTCCGATTATTCAAATCGCTACGTTAATTGATGTACAACTAAAATATCAATACAATTAGAATTGCATTTTCGTTAAGTCTATCATTTATTAGCAACAAAGCGACGATACGATTTGTTGCTAATGCGAGTAGTCCTGCTCGCAACGCTACATAATTTGTTTTAGTTAAATAAAATAACTTGCTTTATATAGTAAAATAACGATCTTTAACATAGAATGATCTTTTTCTTGTATCATTATTTTTGAACAAAATATTGTTAGTGGTTTTCTTTATATAAAAAGAAATTTTAATATTTTAACAAATATAAAATTGTGTTCAAAAAATAATAAAATTGATATTATAAAAGATAAAAATAAATTTCATACACGTAATAATAATAAAACAAGAAATGCAAGTTTCAATGTTTAAAAGTCTACAAAATGCAATTAAATTATGCATCAATAAAAATAATTCTATTAATTTTTCATCAAAGAAAATTGTATTTGATATAATTTTTGTATGAATAAAAGACTAGTCATCAGTCAAAATTTTGCACCATCAATCAAATATTATTTGTCAAAAATAATCACCAAGAAAAAATTCTAACGGTTATAGTAATACACTAAATAATAAATCAGAAAATCGCAAACAACGGAACGATAGAGACAGAATAATAATCGTTCAACGTTGTTTGTGAGATTTCATCGTATACATCGAGTGTGTTTCAGATCAAAAAATAATGACGAATTCACATCTACACGAAGGAACGAATAAAAAAATGAATAAAAAACGATACTTAAATATAGTTTCTTATAAGAGAGATCAACATTTTGCTTTACAAAAAAATTATGTCCTTTTTATCATTTTTCTGTTGTTATATTAAATATAAAAAAATTAATTAATCAGAAACATTTGTTTTTGCTGACTAATATATTTTTTTCATAACAAAATATCAACTTTAAAATGCTATATAGAAGGCGCTTATTAAGCATTTTAAAGTTCGTATATTTCAATAAAAATATTAATTTAAGTTGCGAAAATTTAATTGTAGTTAATTATAAATAACATTGGAAAAAATACGAAAAGGACAAGATTGTTTTTCACAAACAGTGTTGGTCGCCCTTAAGATATATGTATATAAAGTATATTCATGCATATGTGGGATTAACATTTTCATTAGTTAGCCGATATATGATTATAGCAAGAGTTCACCCTTGAAATGGCCTTAATTTCAACATTATAAATCAAATGCTTGAAATATCCAAATTATTCGATGGTCGACATATCATCTCCAGAAACCAAACATGACGATCTCCCTTCAGGAAGACATTTACTCCATCCAATTTCTCTTGGGAAAATAGATCAACTACGCCCGAGAAAAAATCCAAAGATAAAGAAACAAATGATCAACAATATTAATGAGGTAGTTTGTTTTAATTGCAATAAGAAGAGTCACTTCACGAAACAATGCAAAAGGAAGAAAAAAGGACTCGTGTTGCACTCGATGTGATAGACCGGTTGATATCTCAAGTTTTTGTCAGCTGATGATATTTGTCAAAACTGAGAACGTTCAGATAGCATTCGCAGAATCAATCCAGAACTCCAGTTCAAATTTCGTAAGTGTATGGTTCAAAATATTCAAGAATTGGGTAAAACAAAAGTTATTTATATGGATATAATTGAGAAACCAGATAAACAACGACACAAGAAAGAAAAAGCAATTAAATAAATCGTCACCTACTGGAGAAAAGAAGGTATAATTAATTATAAGATTAATTATACTGGTATGTTAACACTAATTGATTTGAGGAGAGTATGTATGTACGAAAGTGATGTCAAAGACTTGTATTTTAAAAAGCACCATTTCATACATCACCAGTGAACAAAAAATAAATACAAATTAATATAATATTTTAACGCAGAAAACAATCAGTGTGTCACACAACGATTACCCTATAAACGCAGACTTTTTGTGACATCATTGTATTCAATGGATTCTATTGCGAGAATTGCTGCTTCAACAGAGCGAATTAAACTCCTTTTTGATATCGTAAAGTTAAAAACGACAGTTTTGCATACTAAAATCCATTATTTATTTCATCTAGCACAATTCTTTAACGAATTAATTAATCAATTCAATGATATCTACCTATTTAGAGTTTATCACATGCATGATTATGGATCAAATTATTAATTAATTTTAATGTATTTAAGAAATGGATAAAATTATCGAAGAGTCTAAGGGATAATTTTTCTTGGAAATGGAAATGCAAATTTCAAACTATGTAATTCTATGATAACGAACGTCATGCATTGAATGTTATTAGAAATATCGTACTGATACTGCGAAAAGCTATAAGTAGCACAGCCCGTAAGTAAGGTAGATTCATTACCTTACATGATATTATTTTTAAAACTGTATGCAACTGAACTGGGAATGATATTTTAACTAAAAATAAGATAAATGATATAATAAATACTTTTTAATAATGACTTTGCGAATTTTAATATTTCATCAATATTTGCAGTAAATGAAGCCCGAATATAGTCATGCCAGTTTTAAAACCATTAGGAGCATGATTGAGATATTTGCTCGTTGCCTTAAAAGTTAAAAGAATGTTTATTATTTCTTATTACATGACAAACAAATTTATTTGGATATTTTGTATATTTATTTGCATACCTTTAATTAGATTGATACCTTTATATACAGTAATTCTTCTTTTAATAATTTGAAAACGTAATCCCACATATACATGATTCATGCAGTTTATATAGAAGCGAAACAAAATCACTCGTATAGTATAAATTTATGATGATCTCAGAATTTAAAATTAATCTGTTGAGCTCGGTATTATTGCTTACGTTTTTCTTTTGAGATAAAAGTTTTAAATGGCACATACACGTTTTCTTTAATGACAATAGTTATAATATTAATTAATAAGGTAATAATATTTAATAATATAATATGTACACAATCATTTGTATAACGAATTCTAATGATGACGTCTAACGACACAGAATAATATTCGATCGACAACCTTTCTTTGATTCAACAATTTTTAGCAATGTATCTATTTTTTTGTTTGTTTTATGTATACACATGTGCGTGTTATTATTGTTAATATTCATTAAGTATATAATTACTTTATATATACGTTGAATGACTGATTAAACTGATTTTGTTTTATTTATCAAAACTGAATCGATCAAAATGCATTTTTTTGTTAGTTTATACATTTTCGATAGCGCGTGTTTCTTGTTCTTATTTCTTTATTATTATTCTCTTTTATTTGTTTATTTTTTTAAAGAAATAGTTGTCCCATTGTCGAAGACAGCCCTAAAACGCAATCAATGGAAGAAAATTAATTATGCGAAAATGCGATTCTGGATGTAAAAGTTAAAAACAAACAAACCAATAAAGATAAAACAATATTTAGAAAGATTAAAATGAAAAATTATTATGAATTATATGGTAGTATGTTTATTTTTTTTTTTTAATCTAAAATGTTGTCAACGATAGGCGAAAACTGTAGCATGCACTGATGTTCGAGAAGACATTTGCGTCACTCGTCACTGAATCACTACGACAAATCGTGTTATTTACATTAACATGCTTGTGCTCCGGTGCTCTATAGTTGAAACCATTTACAAATCAAATGGATTTAGCGTTATTAATTGAACGTGCAGTGAGTTTACACCACAACTGCTCGCTAATTGTGCGTTATACTGTGCTATAACATTTGCATCTTAGTTTTTTCAACAAGATTTAACAATTAATTTTCTTTCTTTAATTATACATTATTGCAGGTAACTTATAACAAAAGTAATGCATTATTTACTGAATAATTGATACAGTTTATATATTTATTCAAATAAAAAGTATCTTGATAATGCAAAAGTTATAGCGAATAATTTGTTATAACTATCACGCTCCGCATGCAAAAATTAATGTCGAGTAATAAATTAAGAATTACTATAATGATGTTTGTGCAAAATGAATCTACACAAAGAAGGAATGCAACGTGGACTTGGCACGAAAATGGCACGAATAGACTTTTCCATTTAGCGAGCATGTTCAATGTTATCTTAAAGGATTAAATCATCTCTTATGAATGAAATATTTGTACATTTAATTAATTCCATTAAATACAATTAAAAATCTATTAGTTCAATTTCGATGCGAAATGTATAGTAAGTAAATAATAATTTAAAACTTAATTATATTTCTTTAATGATCAATTAGTCGCGAATAATAAATCAATGTTAATGCCTCAAACGATAACATTATATTTTCGTGAAAATATATTTAATAAAATGAAAATGCTTCCATATACAAAATATTTGACAAATTAACAACATATTTCAACTAAAATTACATAAATCAACCCGTAATTCAAAAATACAGTACGAATTAAATGGCACTGTTCAACATTAATACAGTTTAAATTCAGATCAACGTTTTGCATTATTTTACGTTTATTTTTTTAATTTATGTTGATTCGTTGATTAATATTTAATTAACTATAAATAAATCAAATGAATCAAGTAAGATTAATTTAAGGCATTAACACGTATTGCTAAAACCTTCTTTGTTTGTTTGGTAAAAAAAGAAAAAAAGAAACGAATCAATAATAACCGAACTATTTACAATAAGGCAACATCTACATAACATCGACAAAAAATTCACAAGGATTTCCCATCGCAATGCGAAATGACTGTCTACTACCAGATAGATCTTGTTGATTCGGTTGATTTGCTGATCCCGTTCCCGTCTGTACCGATTGTTCCGAGCCACTTGAACGACTGCGGCTACCATTGGATCGTTTTCCATTCGAACTGTTTCCATTTCCAGCGGTTTTGTTAGGCATCGCTGGCACATTTGGCATGTGCAATTCGGATTCTGAAGCCGATGAACATGACTTCACATCGTGAATCGGCTCTTTACAAATACGTTCACTACCGGCACTACTGCCACCTAGATTTTAATTTCACATTTTTGTTTAAATTGTTAACTTTCTTTTGGTTTGAATCAAGCTTTAAATATAATGGCGTTTTACCTGAACTATGTACGCTTTCTTCTCGATGATAACCGTAAACCGTTGGTTCATTAGTAAAATTAAATGGCATTGGACTATACCCTGTCGCCGAATGCGGAGCGTAAGTTCCGGAATAAGGCATGTCCCAAGCGCTGGGTGGTGGCAATGGTCCGACTGTGTCACAATCAATTTTCATGTTGTTCATGGCCGAACACAAATCACCGAATATATAATAACACTGCTCAGAGAATGTAATCTTGTTCACTGTGTGTCTTATAAAGCCTGCTTTGAGCATCAAAGACGCATATTTTCGGGCATCGCGACGATCGATAAAACCCTCGACATGTGTGTGCAACCAGTCAACCACATCGGCACCGATAAATGCATTTGGAATGGTGATCTTCAGCCACATTCGATCGCGAATCTCGAGACCCGAATCCGGTCGAGCCATTGCACGAACTATGGTTGGCATGTCAGTATTTATGGTCAAATGCAACTCTTCCAGTGGACCTGAAAAATTGTGTTCTGTATGAACAGAAAATATTACATTTAAATGATTTTCTTAATGATACCAGAAAAATAGATCATCCACATGTTTTTAATTATAATATTAATTCAAATAAAAATGCAAACTTATATTTTATATAATGTATAAAACTTACGTTCGGTATCTGGAAGTGTACTAGCAAGACTGCTAGAAGTAGATGTTAAAGTCGTAGCGCTTGGAGGACGAGCCGGAAAAGCTTCGCCTTGAATGGCAGCCGTATGAGCGACCCAAGCTCCTGGGTCGATTGGGCGTACTGGTTCTGTTCTTGGAATTGTGAAATAACCCTTTGGATTTGGATCCCAACATTTCGCGACAACCAATTTTATTGGTCTAAAAATGAATAAATTCATTATAAGTAAAACAGAATTTTAAAGTAATAAAACAATGTTAATAATTAAATGAGTCTTTAAAGTACTAACCCTGGTTTTTGAACTACTTCTCGTAATACCCTGACTGCTTCGTCGTTAGACATATTTTCAAAATTAATATCGTTAACCTGAAGAATCATATCTCCTGGTTCTATTCGACCATCTAATGCAACCGCTCCTCTGGAATTTATTAAATATAATAGATGAATTATCGTGATTCAGTATAATTGTATAAAAGTTCAAAGTTTATTTATTTTAAATATTTTTCATATTTTAAGTTAAGTAAATTGATATTTTATAACGAATAATAAGTTTACCCTTTCATAATAGATCCAACATAAATGCCACCATCTCCTCCTTTATTGCTTTGCCCAACGATACTAATGCCAAGAAAATTGACTGTATCCATATTGAGAGAAACTGTTATAATATTAAGAGACATAGTACTATCTGTAATACTGCTATATGATGATGTTCTTGACATCGGTGGAAGTCTATGACGGCGTCGTCTTTGAGGTCGACGTCGATCTGAAACATTTATAAATATATATACAATTTTAATTATCATTCAAAAAAATACAATTATAATTTATTTTTTTCTATACATTTGAAACTACTTCTATTCATATCATCATACTTTTTTCGTTGTCTGCCTACATCAAGCATACAAAATGAAGTACAAGAAATTTACTTAAATTTTAGACATTTAAACTGTGCATAACTTTGCAAATTTGCATCCAATTGAATTCTTTTAATATAAAAATGAAGTCACATTTCCTTTTAATAGTATATCACTTAATTAGTAAATTCGACAGAGGTTTTTCCCACAAGTGAGCAAGATGGCAACACGAGCGAAGTGAATGAGACCATTCTCACGAGTGAGAAAGCCTCTGCAAAATTTAGTAGTTCAGTATGATATTTTACCTTACGAGCGTGGACAAAATAAGTGCTTTTACAACTCGAATAAGGAAAAGGTTGATTTTTTTTTAATCAAACGAAAATTGACATACTTATTTATGAATTTAAACTTATTTATGAAAAGAAGTTGAAATGTTCAATTTTAAATTTTGTACTTTAACTGTTGGTTCACTGACCTAACGTAGCCCGATCGACTGCACTACTCATATTTGTATGTCGTCCAGTGGTCGAAGTTATGTGACTACTAGCATCGTCGTCAGATTCCAAAAACGTAGTCGTTTCCAAGTCAGAACTTAGAATCGATGCAGTCTCATAACCATGTCCAGAACGATGCTTAGAATGGCCATTAATACGAAGACCTGTAAATAAATAATTGATAGATTTTTTAAAATTGTACGCTTGTGTAAAAAACAATATATTATTCACAAAGGGAGCAAACGATATTTTTCG
This sequence comes from Gryon sp. ZL-2020, assembly GCA_022817425.1. Lineage (NCBI taxonomy): Eukaryota > Metazoa > Arthropoda > Insecta > Hymenoptera > Scelionidae > Gryon > Gryon sp. ZL-2020. The sequence goes on along the minus strand of JABFPJ010001872.1, from coordinate 13,796 downwards.
TCACAAATGCAAGTGCAAGTCAGACTTTGCTTCCTGAATTTGAGGGAGTAAAGTGGAATTTTGCTTCCGAAAAACAGAGAGCAAAGTCTGACCTTGCGAGCATGTGTGACGAAAAACCTTTTTAATATCTAAATTTTTCTACATTTCAATTACAAAATTTCTCCGAAATTTGCAAAACATTCAAATCTTGAAGAAATGTGTAATAAAACTATATTTTTAATTCTAAGAATTGTTTAATTATAACATTTCTATGCAAATTAATTCGGTACATTAGTTTTAAAGTTCAACTTAAAGAATTCTTACTTTGCAAAACAGCAAATAGTTATTTGAAATTTACAATTTTTTTAGGTAAAAACACAGAATTTTCAAACTAAATTAGAAAATGAATATGAATATAATACATACCATTGTACTTGTTAAATTTTTCATACTTGTCAGTATGATGTCTGGAACTCTTATGTAAATGATGACCTTGTCTACTACTTATAATACTTTCGGTTTCAGTCAATGTATCATCATGAGAAAGCGGAAGAGGTGCTCGATTTGGGTGGCTAGGGGCTACATGATCAACCCGATCATGTTTTGCTTCAACATGTGCAACTGAGTCTGTGCACTGGGAGACGCCATCAGACACGTTACTGCCTTCAGCAGAAACCAGCTAAAATTTCAAGAAAAACATTAATTTATTTAGTTAAATTTGGTTTATAGTAAGTTTTTTGGCAAGATTATGATCGAACAGTGCACAATCGTAATCTTTTCAGTTTTTAATCTCTTTTTTTCTTTAATCTTTTATTTCGTATTTTAAATATGATAAATCCAATATAATTAAAATAATATGTTATTATGTTATCAAGAAAATATCAATAAAATGAGTTTCTTCTGCTTTGGAATTTAAAAGTTTTGTTTATGTTGATATAGTAATAAAAAAAGTTAACATAATATAAACTTACCCAAGACACTACTCTGCCATTAAAACATGGAAGATGTGCATCATCATCTACAATTTCTTCTTTAACAACACTGTGAAATAAGAAAAAGCACATAAATTAGTCTCGCTTTTATAAAGTAAAAAATCTTTATTGATTGTTAAAGAAATGTTGAATCATTAATTGATTATACGAATAATCAAAGAAGTAATTGAATTAATTGTGAAGTGAAAATGAATTAAATAATAAAGACACAAGTTAGAGATAAATTAATACGCCGATAATTGATGATAATACGTTTCTAATTTAATACTTTTGATGTATATTGTACGATTTGTATCAGTTGATTTAATTAGATAATGACAACTTAATTAAAATATCGATTAATTTCAATTATTTTTAATTAAGAATCATTTGTTGATATATAATCTAATATATATGTATACAAAATTGGATGTTTTATTTTGTGATAATGAATGAGAAACATACATTATTGATTTTAACTTTGAATGTACTTTATATTAATTTTTATTTACTTCTTAATATAAATATAAAAAAATATTTTTAAGTCTTTTAACATTTAAAGATATAAATACCACTGAAACCTTGAATGTTATTTTAATATATAAGGGGAGTATTTTTTACTTGCACTCTTTCAATTATGAAGTTTACTACCCAATAATCAATTAAATATAAGAAATAATGAAAATATTCCTTACAGTATATATCATAATTTAAACTGCTTTTTAATAAATTTATTTTGTTAACATTAAATCATAAAGTATCATACTTAAAAAATAAAATTGACAGAATTTTTGTTTGAATATATAAATCTAAAAAAGGCATCATTAATTAATTCACTTAAAGAATTAAGAGTTAAAATGAGTACAATGCTACACTTAATATCTTTTTTTACCTGCGATACTTTATCTCAAAAAGTATCGATTACTTTAATATTATGCAACTCAAATGTTTAAACACTTTTTATTAACATTTTTCTCATCAAAAGTCAGTGAATTATATACATGTTGCTGTTTTATTATATAAAAATTATATTTCATATTAAAATAGTTTGTTTTCGCAATATATATAAAACCTTCATTCATTTTTGTTCTTTTATTACAAAAGTTGCAGCTACCAAAGTTTAAAATTCGATAAAGCAAAACACTTATAAACTTTTATTGTAATTGTAAACTTATTTAAATAATAATTTTGCTTTTAAAGAACAGTTTTAAATGAATTAGAGATGAATATAGTTAAACATGTAATATTTAATACTATGTTAAAAAAAATAAAAATGTATTTCGTATTTCGTTTGTTTGGAATAAAACTCTCCAAAGACATTTACATAATATTACGTGAGTCTAAATTTTGGAGTCCTCAGTTTGGTTTGTTACTCCACAGTTACATTCAACAGCGCAACTCACAAACAAAACAACAATCAAAATCAAAGAAACCGTGCATTCTGCCATTCAACAAAGTCATACACTCTCTTTCTCTCACTCCCAAGTCAAAGATAAAAATAATAATAAAAGCTTTAACCGCGAGCTTTCTGAAAAAATCGTGTCATTGTACAACAATGAACCGAATGGACCGCGTCATCAGAAAGCGATTCACATAAACAAAATTGTTTGACCCACACACTTCACATATACAAACATACCTACACATACACACACTTATAGATATAAAATGACTTCTGATAGTTGACCCCACCTTGTATGACCCTTCATTAAGAATCATCACATTTGAAAGCAACAAAACACCCGATTATCTTACGTCAAAAAAGTTATCCTGTCAAATGTACAAAAACAATTGATAAACAAAAATAATTTATCGATTAAATTTTTTGTACAAAAAAAAAAGCCATCATCAAACAAAATCAACGCCAAACAATAAACATTTTAATCTTGAAACAATGTTAAAGATGAGAGTGAACATTGAACGTAAAGTAAATTTGTTTACAACATGTCAAAATGACAAAATGTCCGAATGGCGTGTGAACTGCAGCCAGAGGAGTGGCGAGGAAAGAGGGGTAGGTCGTTAGAGATTAAATAAACGCACTGTGATAATCAATTGGACGAACAGTATGCATGCAATTTTGACAGTACTGTCGTGAGCATTTCAAAAGTGTCATGCTTTGTTTGTAATTCAAATCATCGATACGAGTCCGATTAAAGACAGGTTAGGGAGGGTGAGGCGAAGACGAAGAAGAAAAAAGGAAACGGGCGGGAGGAGCAGCACGAATTTTCAAAACATCGGAGGCATTAACCTGTTTCCTTGAGCATTTGCCTTGTTCCTTCATTTTTTTTTCCTTTTTTATATGCATTATTATTTTAATGTTTGTCGTTCTTTCTTTGGACATTTTGTTTGAGTTGTTTGAATGAAAGAATGCAGATTAGGGTGGACAGAGAAAGGGTGGGTAATTTTGACTCACCCGAAGTCGTCGTCCATTGACTTGAAGAAGTACTTGTAGTTGGGCCGATTGAGGACATTTTTGAAGTCGGCGAGGGTGACTCGCTCCGGCGAGATGTTGAGCTTGACGAGATACGGCGTCTCCTCGTCATCGATGTGATAAATTATTTTCGTCTCCTCCATCGCTTGATCGCGCGCGACGTTATTTTGCGTCCATTAACAGGCGGCCCTGCTAATGCGTATTTTGCACGGGATTCAGACGAGCACAAACGCACGCACACCGATGCGCGACAATATTCTTTTTAAATCCAATATGGCGAGTCGCGCTGAAGAAGCGCGACGACAGAGAGCGACAGAGATAACACCACAAATAGATAAAGACAAAGAGTCAGTCAATTGAGAGAGAGAAAGAGAGCAAGAAAGAGTGTGTTTATGTATGTGTGTGTGTGTGTGTGCGTGTGTGTGTAAGTCTGTAAGTGTGGCGAAGCGCGAGTTTTGCCTTTGCTCTGCGGCTGACTCTCTCTCTGCGCTGGCTTGCCTTGCCTTGGTGTTGCGCGGCGGCAGCGACCAACGGCGGCGGCGCCCGAGTTGACGTTTCGGACTATCCGGCGACGGCGCGGCCCTTTTTTCCTCCAGTCCTATACTCCTATAGCTATTCGTATTAAGCATTTCAGCTTCGCTGGGGGCGTTTGTTTCGCCCGCGCCGATCTCCCTAACGATATCATAGTCATTGCGCCGTCGCCAAATCGTCACTTTTCGCATTCTTCATTCATTTAGATAATATATAATTGTAATATTTTTTTCTGGATGCAATTGTTGGAGCAGATAGATCTGTTGTAAGATAATTTGTTCACTAGTACTTATTAGTTTATTATATATATAGTTTATTATATTTTCATTTTTAAAGACATTTAATACAAATTTCTCTCATTAGATAATAAATAATTAATGAGAGACATTTTCTCCAAACTTACTTGAGTATTTTTTTGCAATATATACATACAATTTAATCACATATTGTATAAAAGTACATTTTTGTAAACTTTTATGTACAATTTACATCAATTTTATACAGTTGTTGCGTAAATTCTTGAAATACATTTTCAATAATAAATTTATTTCAGATAAATAATAAATATCCCTGGTTTAAGAAACATAGAGATTCTGGTTTAAAAAAAATGATGCCAGAAAAACTATGAGAAATGTAACCGAAAGTTTCGGATATATATTGTATATGAAATTTCATATATATATCCGAAATTTTCGATTGCATTTCTCATAGTCTTTCTGGTACCATTTTTTAAGGTACCAAAATCTCTATGTTTCTTAAACCCGGGATATCAAAAACCGTATTTATTTTGTATTCAAATCTTTGTTTTAAAATGTTATATATTATGAACTACTTCTCATTTAACAGTTAACAATATAAAATTTGCTTTCTAAATAAATGAAACGTAAACAAAATTTTGCGATATCAAAACACTCAAGTTACAGCGCGCAGTATCATAGATTTCATCTTACTTCGGAAAATATTTACATTCTTGTTATATACATAATACAATATGAAGATTTGCATAATAAACAAACTTATGCGTCAATTAAAATACATCCATATAATATGTACATAATTTATAAATTAAAAAATACGTAGCTTTTTCTACAAAAAGTTAATACAAATAATTAAATTGAAATTTATTTGAAGATACTTAGAGGTAATCACGTATACACTGTAAAGAAAATAAATAGTTTGGTAAATTAATAATTTTGTAGTATATTTTTTAAAAATAATACTATAATAAGTTTTTAATAACAAAAAACGTTTTTCTTATTTTGAATGTATAATTACTAATATAATTTATAATTATTTTAGATATTGCCTGTATCTCCCCATATAAAAACATATTCACAAGATCTATTAATAAAAGCAAAAAATAATGTTTTTCATATAACATTTAAGGAACTATATAATATATTTACCAGTGTTAAACATTATCAATACATTTATGGTAGATTATAATTTCTTTTGAATAATAATTAACCAGTATTATTACCTCTTTTATTATTTTTTTCCCAGTGATGCCACATATGTTGCTTTATCTCTCTTTCATAATGGGAATTCCCCATGGCAGAAAAGCCTCAATAATGGAATGAAATTTCAATATTAGTATATTGCTACTTTTTCTAAAAATGACAACATTGGCAATTGTTTTAAAAAAAAAATTTATATATTATTTAATTCAGTTTTGACTATATTAAAATATATTTTTTAATTTACTATTTAGCATAAAAAAGTTTTTTAACATTAACTTTTTTTTCTTTGACATTATTTTAAATTGTATCCCAAAAATTTATTTATAATTTATATTATTTATATTCAAGTTCTAATCTTAATCTTTTTATTTTATTTATTATATATTAAATGTTGATGAACAAAATTGTCTTTCCCACTAATAGAGTAATCTTTAATTCATTTATCGCTAAGTAAACCATAATCAGTTTAAATAGCCGCATTAATGTCAACATCTTAAGTAACAAAGAGTTAATATTTTGTGTGCATTATTTTCTTCTATATTTTCTATAATTTACTACTAGTCACGTCCTTGTTTTTCCCATTGTTCTCATAATCTGAGAACAAAGAACGGACATCTTTGAAATTGCCATATAATTTTATATTTCTCAAGTCCCAAAACGCTCCTCTCAATAACCAATTCGATACACAATGGTCAAATCATAAATATTTTAAACAAGGACAGACAAACAAAACAGCTGGTGCAAATATATCTATCAACATTTTTGTCTCTCATTTTTGTTTTTCTTTCCTGTTCTTTAACAAGTTTTACTATGGAAAGCCTATTAATAAAAAGCGTAACTTCTTTCTTTTTTTATTTTTCTTTTTTTTTAACTCAACTTGATCTGTTTGATTGTTTACAATTATGTTTTCCATTTAATTTTCAAATTATTCGGAACACGTAGTAATAATATATATAGTGTAAAATATAGTAGCAAGTGTAATTTTAAAAAACGCCATTCGTTCACTAGCCATGAAATGCCACTAGTACGGAGTCGGAGACAGGCGAGCACGGAATTCTAACCTCCAAAAATATACAAATTCAATGGCGTTTTTCATAAAAAGACGAGTCCACGAAACTCCCAAACAACTGTATAAACAACGAACAACACATGTTTGCAAGTTTAGAAAAGTGTGTGTTAATTAGAAAAATCAACGAAATGTCACTTTGATTGCAATTTCATCGACTCGAAGTCAGATAGTCAAATAGTATTCTCAGGTAAGTCTTATACAATCAAAAAATGTCATAAATTGTTAATTATTTCAATATTTTCAAACGTACATTTTAAAAAGCGTATGCAAATATCTCAATTTCTCATAATTCTGTAAATATTTACATTTTTATGAGACTTTTTAACTTTTACTTTGATATCTAAAACATTGTTATTTTATGTCAAACTTAATTGTTTACTAATGTTGTTTATAACTGCTTACAAACTTCATGTCGTATTGTTATGTAAATGAACTTCGATGTCAATAATTAGATTAGTTAATTTGTAATATTTATTGATTTTATAATGAAAAATACTAGTAAACACTAAATACAAAATATTGAAATTTATTTTTATTTTTTACTAATTTTTTCATGTTTTTTTATCATTCATTATTAATAATTATTTATTAATTATTAATAATGGATAATAATTAAGTGTGAAAATAAACAATATTGACAATAGGAAAAAGATATTAGAGATAAATATATGATAATAATTGCACCAATGAAATGTCTTCGTTTATCCCCAGAACAAAATGAAAATTACCGACGTACTGTTATTGGTTCAATTAAGTTCATTTTGGAATATATAATTAGTACCGTCCAGAACATTTACCTATAAAAAAAAGTGAAAAAATCTACTTAGAAATATTAACGCAATGAAAATCGTGCTAGAGATGATGAAACATAATAAAGGAAGATTCTGGTGAACTGTATCGCAGTTAAAAATCTGTTGCTGTGTAAATGACATAAAGGTGTTATATATTATGTGCGGCAGAGATGAGAGTTTAGAAAGTTCCAAAGTTTTGACGTGAAAACTACTTATTTTTGGTGCACACATTTTTTCCCATTTTTACACTTACGAAAATTTAATCTTTTGCAAACAATATTTTATTAACAAATATTCATTTGTTATTAATTTCAAAGGTACAAATTAAAAATGTGATTCATAATTATTAGTATTTTTTAATGTTTTGTTTGAAAATCAACGAAAATACATTAATATATAAGTTGTAAAATATTTACCGTAAGTGATACTTTTATTAGATCAATGTCTAATTATAATATTTTTCTTTTTTAACAGGATTTTTCGTCAACCAAAAAATAGTTATACTTTTAGCAATTTTAGCAGTGTTACGGAACGTCAAGTTATCAAGAGAGAATTCATTCAACGAAAAATGTCGACAGATTGCAGCGTATGTTTACGTTCTGATCAAATTGTTGCGAGATTCACGTGTGGCCATTTTGCCTGGTGCCAGCGATGTGCATTAATGAATTTGGGTAATACCAATAATCTGGTCTGTGCAATCTGTGGGGTGAACAAAAGTATTATACGCTTTCCAGTGAGAGAATTAGCTGTTACTGATATACATCACCCAGGTAAAATACATATTTAACTGAAATGAAATTTAAAAAGAAAAATGAGGAAAATATCATTTTTTGCTATTTTAATTAATTTCATCATTTATTTCAACAGCTTTTCATTTAGCGATACCACAGCTGTTTGCGCGCATAGGATTTCCTCCAAATGTATCACCGGGTTATGCCATTTCGTCAAGCAAATGCTTTTGTTGCTGGAGTGTTAATTGCAATACGCGTGCAGTTTCTTGTTTACACTTCGGTTGGTGTCGCGATTGTTCACAACAACTTCAAAATGAACGATTTTTCCGATGTCATATTTGCCAAAGAGATAGAGAAATTGTAGCTTATCCCAGACCATACGGTATTGGCAACGGCGATATCGCAACTGCAAATCCACAAATTCCACTAGGTATGTATCCAATAGTTTCAATTACTTTAATTAAAATTTTGTGTAGAAAAACAAATATTTTCATATATGAATGTATTTTAACGTAAGATTTTTATTGTTTCAGCTCATTCTTCAGGTCAAAGTTTAGACATTCCTAGGATATTAGATCTTCAAGGTAATTGTTTCAAATGTTTCAAGTTATTCAAATACTGTCAAATTATACTTTTTTTTACTTGATTTTTTAAATAAGCATACTTCTAACTATATTACAATTCTGAAAATAAAAAAAATGTATTTTTATTTAGTGCATCCTTCTAATCAAAGTACAGAAACTTCTCGACGAAGAATTTTACCTCGAACACAAAATATGGATAGTCGAGGTACTTTTATATTATTAATGTTTGTAGTTAAATCAATAGTCAATCATTTTTTGAATTATTACAATTATAATATGAAATATTATATTTCTTAAAATTAATGTATAAAATCCTTTTTAGTACCAACGGCATTGGGACTTCGAGAAACTTCTTCGAGAAATCGATTGCATAATGCTCAAGGTAAAAATTGAGTTGTAATTTTATACCAACTTCAATACTACAAAATGAAGAACAAATCTTATTATAGTAAAAAATTATTGTTTTTTTTTTATGCAGAATTTATTGAATCCGTAAGTCATCATGGAGTAATGAATGGCACTGAACGAGTGTATCCAAGCGTTGGACTGCCACCTAGTCGATTGGAATATGCTCAAGTTAACATTGCCGATAACAAATGTTGCTTTTGTTTTCAAAATGAACGTAACATTCACGCTTCTTGTGGACACATTGGCTGGTGTATTAGATGTGTTCAAATGTACATGTCAGGAACCCGTCAACTTTGTCCAATTTGCGATGGGGAAAGAGAAGTTGTCCTCAATCCTACTCCACCGTCTAACTTAAACCAAATTGCTGATGGTAAATATTTCAATTTTAATTGGCTTAATTACGTACAAATTTTACTCTTTCTATTAAATACAGTTTACACATAAAAATAAATGAAATAATCAACTGTTATCTTATTATTATTTATGAATATTTAGTATATTATGTTGTATCTTTTAACAGATAATTAACAATGCTTTTGTTTTTAGAATCCGCTGAAATTGTTCCTTCTGTTAAGAAAAGAAAAATTTCAAAATACGTTGAACAACCGCAACAGCAGCAATCGTCATCTAAAGTGGAAGTAGAAATACCTGAAGATTTGGCTCAAACATGTTGTGTTTGTCTAGACAATGACAGAACCACCGCGTTTAATCCTTGTGGACACAGATGTGTTTGTGCTGATTGTGCTCGCGAGGTTTTCAAAAAGAAACGCGTTTGTCCTTTGTGTCAAACTACAACTATTAGTATTCTGCGAATTTATTTGTAGCAATTTTATATAGAGATAATTTGAATGTGGGTAAACATGTATGTATGTATATGTTGAATATGTTTGTGTTTGAGACAGATTATTTGTTTATTTAGTCTAAGGTGGAGAGATGTTTTCAAATCTCTGATTTTTTTTTACGAAAAAATGAAGAATGAGAAATAGGTCAATCTTAGGAATTAATTTCCATGATAATGGGAAAATGATTTTAGGAGTGCCATGAATAGACTTGTAAATAGTTAGGCAGACTTGTAAATAGTACTTCATATGATAAGAAAGTTAGTTTTATGTTAATTGCATGTTTTCCAGTGTAATACAAATAAGTTATTCTATATTTATATATGTTAGAATATATTTATTTTTTAATTTCTCATTTATCAAAGGACATTTAAGTAGTGTTCAGAAGGTTTCAAATTTAACAAAGTAACGACACGAAAATCTTACAAATATTTGGTTTTATTTTAATTTTCCATACGATTAGCAAGATGCTCACACACCTGATCAGAGCAGACCATACTACCCCGGCCAGTTGCTAATATATTCACTCATTTCGCACTAAGCTCGAAAACCCCCAAAACCCGACTGGCCTCTAACTTTCTTTCAGAACTTTCTTTTGGGCTTCTAAATTTCACTAACAGCAGCATGATTAGAAATATATATTAACACTATTAGTATATATATAAACATATATAATATATAAATAGTTATAAATAAAAGAAAAGAGAAATAATTTAATTCATCGTTCGATAATTGTATGTATTAATTATGGCATGATTACGATTGTGCAACCTTATTTTTTTATGCATTAAATAACTTTATTCATAATGTTTTTAATAATAAAAATGATTAAACAAATATTTTTCTTCAAAAAGACTATAAAATAATTGTCAAAAATGTTATTTTAGTAATAAAATGTTCGCAGTTGCACAATCGTAATTATGCCTTAATTATAATAAAACTACTTGCCCAGAATTAAACCGATGAAAAAATAAAAAATTAAATTAAAAAAATTGATAAAAAATGAAACGCTAAATATATTATCAGCGAGTTTGATTTTTAATGGTTAATGTACTCAATATTATTGAATTGCATATTAAATGTATCAAAACTAGCTTTCTTATCATAATGTTGTAGATATAAGGTTGTAGAAATTGTAGAAATAAGGCTGCAATTTTCATTACAATTTTATTCATTATATTATTCATTCAAGAAAAGATGGTATATTTTCTGAATGATATTATTTATGGTTATACAAACTTGTTTTAATAGTTAAATTACGTTTTAAAATGAGAATTTGAATTCTATTTTATTGAGTAATTTTATTTTTTAAAGTAATTCATTAAGATCATTAGTTTTATATTGAAAACTTGTATATAATCTAATAATAATAGTAATGAAAAGTTCAATTAAAATTGTTGTTCAATATTGTTTATTAATTGAACATTATATATTTGTATTACTTTTCGTATTACATCAATTTGTATTTTATTCTTATTTTTTGATATAAATGAAATGAAAGTAAAATATATCACGCGTTTTTATTACAATTTGTTTTTTTATTATTTTGTTATAATTCAAAAGAAAAATATGGTATTTTAAAATGTAACATTTTTAATACGAAAAATATTGAATATTGTTCTAAATATTGAACAACAATATCGTAAAAAAATTTATCTGAATAAAATCTTGTTTAGCTCGAATTCCTATTTAATAATACGTACGATTCTCATAATCATATTATAATTTTTTTATAACTAAAAGTTACAAATAATTTTCACAATTTTTATTTCAATGGATTCCGACGTATGTGTACGCATGTAAATGTTCACATTAGAACTGATGCATTGACGCAACAGACTTTTTGACAATTACTCTCAGCAATTATCACCTTGAATAAAGTTATACAATATTGTATTATGAAAACCTTCAGGCCTCACATTATTAACAACAGAAATTTAAATAAAAGAATTATGATTTCATCTAAACAAAATTAAGCTCATAGTTCTCTTGCTTTAGATATTGATTTTATGGTTTTGTTGAATCTCTGAACATAAGTAAATACATTTTTCTAAGTATAGTTTTTCTTCCTCTGTTGTAACTGCCTTTTCTTTTAGTGTAATTTCCGAAAGATGGCACATTGTTCAGTGCCAAGGACTCATCTCTCCATCAGCAAGCAAAAGCATTTTTTTGCCTACTCCTTCGTTTAATCTTTTCTCTGGATTCTTAATAACTCTCAACAATCTTCTCGTATTTGTAATTTACAATGCTAACATAATTTCTGCCCCGATGTTATTAATTCTGAATTCTCTCAATGCCTCCCCTGTTGAAAAATTCGTATAGAAACATATAGAAACCACTGTCAAAAACCGCATAAATACTAATAGAGAAGTTATAATAGATCTTTCTATCTGTTAATCCTAATTCATCCAATTAAAAACGGGTATTCTATTTGTAAAAACATACACAAACTATCAGATACTTATAGAAAACACTGTCAAAAACCGCATAGAAACCATATAGGGACTAATAGAACTAGTTTCTATTAGTATTTTTCAACAGGGTCGTTAGTCTTGATTGCTGCGCTACGGAAGTTAGTATGTGGTGTGTCTCCTCCTGGCCTCATAGTTGAGATTTCAACCCCGTACTATGAAGAAAAATCATGATTGATATATGATAGCTTCTTGTGTATTCTTCGAAAGACCATTTAAAGAATCTTTTTTGATTACGGGTTTATCCCGATTTTTCTCAACCTGAAATACAACTCCCTTATCTGTTGGTATTGTAATTGAGTCATTGCTGCTGCGGATTATCACAAAATGAGATCTTATTGAAGCAGTAGCTAATAGGCCATATGTTGTGATGGCAACATTCAGCACATCCCCATCAGCATCCCGAATGATGAATATATTCGATCTCTGTCATCCAATTCATCTTTTATTTTAAGAAACCATTTTTTTGTTTTCTGAATGAATTTCTCAGGGTCAAGTCCGTACCATCTTTCTCTTGTGAAATATTCCTCATTGTTCAAGACATGTCCTTGCCCTATGTATACCCTTTTGTGTGATAATAAATAGATACCAGTAGAAAATATGTCATCTAGAAGCTCATAATCTTTTTTTGCTAATGAATTTTGTATCTCTTTTTCAATTCTACAATTTTAATTAAAAAACACATAGTGTATTACAAAGAACCTTGCTGGAGATAAATACCCATTTCGTTAAGTCGTCAATGACAAGGATACTTATTTCTCCCTTTAAAAAAATAATCTTTTCTTGATTCTCAATTCCGTTCTTACTTATAGTACTTCCGACAATCACTTTTCTCCGCTCCAAAAAAACCGATCTATAATGTAGAATAACATTCTCAAAATCATATTTGTTGACGCTATGGCTCTTCACGTCAACCAATGATTTGAGATATGAATAGAATTCTGTGGCAATGATTGTTAGATACTTTTTTTTAATCTTCTATGATTAAGATAGAAGTAGTGGCGAAAACTAGTCAAATGATGATTATTTCCGAAAAATGCATGGCAAGATAAATTAAAAAAATTGTAAAATTCATATATAGATGCCGTTACCTTAAACACTTTTTTGTTTCCTTTATTATCTTTGCAATTTTTCCCTGTATCCTTTTCATGTTATACATTTTTTTCCAAGCCTTGACCCAGCCAATTTTTGGAAAATTTGACTCTCCTGTTTTTTTTTCGTTCAAAAAATTCTATCAAATTCTTAAAAACATCTGAACTTGTTATACTTCTTTGTGAGAAACTTGTTATACTTCTTGTCTGTCTTTCACGAGTTAGAACATCAGCATTGGTTATTCTGATTGTCTTTATCAACTGTTTGACACGTATATCTATTTCTTTAAAATTCTCTGTGGCAAATCTTACAATTGAAAGCAGGTCGATGTTACTAGTTGGTGTTTTAACTGACATTCGAAATGTATCGATATGGATCGCTATACCCGCCGCAGACCTAAGGCTGGCTCTGACCGAATTTGTTGGTTCATCCGCTCTTT